>VUYV01000022.1:2040921-2111522 GCA_008711295.1 Anarhynchus alexandrinus
CAGCAGCAGCGGCAGGAGGCACGTCCAACCGGGAGCCGGCGCCCCGGCGCGGCCGGCCCAGCCGCCACCGCCCCGCGGCCCCATCCCGCCGCCCCTCAGCGCATGGGGACGGCGGTTCCCCCCCGGCGCTGCCCGCTCGGGTCGCCTCAGGACGGGACGGGGCGGACGGGCTGGCAGCGCGGCTCCGCTCCGCTCCCGTCCAGCCGCCGGCGCGACTGGGGAGCCGGGGGGCGGGGATGGGGGAGGCGGCCCCGCGCCGCCGCGGAGACGCCCCCGACGGGGCGGACCCGCCGCCGCCGTTGTCGTCGTTGTCGCCGCAGCCGCCATCCCGTGCGGGGGACGGCGCCCGCCGCGCTTCGGGGCGCCCCGGGGCGCAGCGGGGACCGCAGCTAAAATGGCCGCTATGCGGGGAAACCCCCCCCTTAGACCCGCGGTGCCCGCAGGGGAGAGCAGGTGGCAGCGCTGTCCCTGCCAGGCGTCCCTCGGGCCCCGGCGCGCCCGCTGAGGGGGGACAGGGACCCCCAGGGCTCCCCGCAGCCGCCGCGGGTCACGGTCCCGAAATCTTCCTCCTCAGCCCACAGAGCTGGGGAAGCCGCGATTTCACAGGGCAGGTGGTCGAGCCAGCCTGAGGGGAAGGGTGGTCGCCGGCCAGGAAAGCAAAAATGCCAGAAACTCCCTAATGGAGCCAAGAAAAAGATGACTTTCGGGTGTATTTTACCTCAGTTTACCACCAGAGTACAGCTGTGAATCCGGCACTAACTAGTTTCATAGAAGTTTTCACTGAGGTTTTTTACCCTTCAGAGCCCTAGTTGTCACCCACTTCACCTTCCTATATATTTATATATATATATATATATTTAAAAAAGATAATAAAAAAAAACCCAAAAGTATCAGAAATAAATTCCTGGAGGCTTATTCACCCACATCAGTTCCTCCCCTGAGGAGACTACTTCCAGGTATGCCAATAAAGACAAAACCCCAGCCTGGCAGGTGCACCAGCAGCAAGTCAAGGTTAAGCAATACTCTTCTTCCCTGGTGCTGCCTCCTCCATTTCACCCTCATGCCAAGATTTTGGCCATTCGTTTATGTTATAAAAGCAGTAACCGAAGGTTGAGCACCTGCAAAAGGCTCTCTCTCCCGGGGGCAAGACTCAGGACCAGGGATCCAAACAAGTTGCAATTAAAATGACAAAATCCCGAAAGCCAGTTTTGAGAGGACAGGTAGTCTTCAACCGGGGAACTGCCGGTAACACAGCTCTCTACACCACCATTGCTCATTTTTTATTCAAATGTAGCTGGACAATGTGTTTCTCTGTGCCTGTGCACCATACACAAACCTCAGCCACTGCCAAAATGTAAACACAGTCCTGAGCTCTACGTGCATCTTATTTTCAAAAGCGTTTGGTCCTTTTGCAAGAGGATTTTCTGCCTCGAGCTATTCAACATTTTTACTGCCACCAGGAGGACAAGGAAGGGGCTTTGCTCTACAACACGAGGTACGTCACTAAAGGTACCAGGCAAATGAAAAGCATGGCATGCATCTGTTTACAGCAGCGCGTCAGATCATCGCTATTCAAATATCCTACTAGCCCGTAGTTCAAAAGGCACTCAGGTTTGCCATCAGACCACCCCTGCGTAAAGCTGCACGGCCAGATCCTCAGCTGGGATAAATCGCAGCTGAGAACACCTGACCCCCCCCCTGCGTCAGGTTTAGGATGGGAGTAACACCACGGGGTGTGCTCATTTCTAGGGATTTGCCATCTGTAGAAGCAGTGGTAAGTTTTGCCACCTAGAAATCAGGGCAATGCAGGAAAACGTCATCAGAAACAGCAGCTTGCTAGCACAGTAAAGAGGATCAGATGGCAAGGAACACGTAAAATGCCAAGCTGGATGGGAGCCTCCGCTGGCTGAGGGGCATGGCTGCTGTAGCTAGACAAGTCTCTTATCACAATCTCATGTCAAACTGTTGTTTGCTCCCGATTTTCGGCTGCTATTTGACAGTCATTAACTGCTGTTTGGACTGCCAGGCTTATAATTTAGAGGCATTTCGGCTGATATGTTAGTGACATCTTAATTTTCTAGGAAACACTGAGATGAGCTTCATATGATTCATAAGCTATTTAAGAATAGCCACCATGCTCTAGGTTTCATCCTAGCTGCCTTTTTTTTTCCTGCAGGAAACCAGCTCTTATTTCAAGACATTTGGTTTGTTCTCCACCCTGGCTACGGCACCAGAAAAGTGTCCCAACCTCATCTCCCAGGACTTCATTGAGAACTGATAAAAAATAAATACAACCTTATAAAAGGGTAATTGCCTTATCCCCAAATGGAGGGTATTGTATCTTTATGCAGTCTAGTGGATCCTATTTGGTGGGGGCTCGGTCTTCTACAACTCTCCTCCTGGTTTTGCCACCGATCTTACTAGTAATCTGGAGCAGGCAATTCTCTCCTGCCTTTTTCCCCATCAGTGCATCCCGTGGGCTCTCAAAGAGAGGGGAGAAATTTTAGCAAAGTGCTGCAGCATTCCTGGTAGCCTTGATGGGTAATCAGAGAGAAGCTGGACAGTCTGATGGGATCCCTTCCTATCTCCCCCCAAAGAGCAGATCTTTTATTGCTTTGAGTAAATTCACTGTAAAAATCACAAGGTGTGCGTTGCAAACTATTCAAGGAACCTCAACCATCTCAGGCTCATGCCATTTCTTCCCGTATCCAGCCTGTATTTTGTGTTAGTTTCAAATTTTTCTTCCTGCATCTCATTAATTAATTTCTGCCCCTTATATTTATGCCTTTTCACCTATGCCAACAGTATTCCCTCTTAATCATCGCTCAGTTAAGGTCTGTATTTCATCCTTTACATCTTTTTCTCATGAGTCATTCCTATAGAGTGTTAGTAATACTGTTATACTCCAAACTCCCTCCCGTTTTCCCAACATCTCCCTCATAACAGTTTGCCCAGAAATGTAATCATACTAAAGCCATAATAAGCAACTATCTCTAAAATGCTTTTGCATATAGTGTCTGAAACTGAAATGACAGCTTTGCTCCATGTAACTTGCCACTTCATATCTAATTTGCTGTCAGCTATTACACATATTTTAAACTATTTATTAAACCAGACATCTTTTGAGTTAGTGCATTTCAGATTATTTCACTTAGATATGCAAAAGCTCATTTTTCCAGGTTTAATTTAATTTCTCTCCCGTGTATGTAGTTTCTTTCATATAATTTCTGTGTTCTGACTGGCTTCTAATTCTGCATTGCCAATTCATTTCTTTAGTGTGCTGGTTATCCTATCATCAACAGGATACACTTGAACAATAAATGAGTCTATCCTTCAGATTATTTCAGGAACCAAAAAACTGCCAACCAAATCCATTCCCTGTATCATTATCCTTTACTGAAGTGTAAGGACATAATTCTTACTGCGTCTCTGTCTTCAATAGGGCTACCATCTGAGAAAAGATTCAATTTCGTACTTTAAGTGTAAACAGTCCCACTAAAGCCACGTCTTCATTGTATTAATGGAATAGAAGCCCCACTGTAATGCAACAAACTGTTTAATTAGGCATATAAGCATTTCCATTTTCCTTTGAAAAGTCCTTTTCTTTCAAAAGAGTCAGAGAAGATGACACCTTTAAGGAATACCCTCGTGAAATTTAGTAATTAGTTTTTGTTTTTTCCCCACAAACCCTTTGAAACAGAAGAATTACCTTCTATTCAAAAACTTAATGCATATTAAAAGCAAAAGCAATTCTGGGAGCAGCTAAGCAGCTTTGCATAGTAGATATAGTTGGATTTGTACCATGAACGCAACTACGATTTTAAGACAAAATGGCTGTGTTCAGCAAGCACCACAGCAGCCTGTGAAGGACTGCAGAAAGCAATAGTCAGAGCCCCAGCGGAAAACAGAACAATCTGTACGGAGAGGCAGCGGGGACAGGAAAGTTAAACATCAAGTGCAGGTGGGCCACCCCTTGGCCAGAGGAGGTATATCAGTGATTGTGCCCCTCGGTCGCTGCTGAAATCTTCGTACTTCAGCACGGAGAAAGATGTTAACCAACAAACCGGTATTTGCATGAAGGAAAATGAGCAAGTGGTAAATAAAGCATTGCCTGTGCAAGTTCAGGACCCAGCCACTTGTGTGGTCTCAGCACCCATGTGTCTTTTGCCACCCCCACAAAACACAGGAGCTACTGGCAACTGTGCACTTAGGAAAATCTGCTCACTTCATTTACAGCCTGAAATTAGATCCAAAGCCGTGAAAATCTGTGGGAAAAAACATGTGAATATTTGTTTCAGTCAGAAAAGGCTCAGAGAAAGCATGACATTCTAGCCTGGCATTTTATTTTGGAGCACTTCATCACCCGCCCTTGGTCCTGATAACAGTTCTTCCAAAGGCCCCTGCCCTGGCAGCACGCTCTCCCATTTGCAAATCCTGTGTCACTACTCCCTCTCTCGCTGTCCTGTAGTGACCCCATGGAGCCAAACCCCAGGTGTTAAAAACCCACTGCCCATCTCCAACCAAAGGAATGGTCCCTGGCCCAGAGGGCTCAGTGTGTACCATGTCTCATGCCAGTCTGGATTAGACTGATCAGCGAAATAATCCAGGTCGGACGTGGAAGTACACACTTGTGAGCACCAAGAGCAGCAGCAGATACAGCTGGCGGTACTTGCAGCCCACCCACTACTTAGCAAGTATCGAGGCGTTTCTTTGCATCACACCAGAGGAGAGCATTAAAGGGAACAAATGAAATGGCTTTGCAGAGATTTATGGAGATTTTCTAATGCAGAAAGTGGAGCACAGGAGAAAGTGCAAAGGCTAATTTGATTACATTGTTAGCCCTGTATAAATTTAATAATGGACTCGCTTCCACATTTCTCACCATAAGCTATTTACATGCATCCACTAACTGCAATAGTTCAGCACATCGCACTCTTGAATCCATCTTCCCAACCCACCCCTTTAAGGAACAGGAGCATTGCTAGTCCTGCACAGGCAGACAGAAGCAAAGGAGATGTTAAAGAGCCACATAAAAATTACTGAACTGATTATGGCTCCTCTAGATTGGGGACAATGTTCTTAAAATACTAATGAAATTATCTTATTCTTGTATCAGAATAAGAATCGGCAGATATTAAGAGAAACTGGCTTATCTCCTCAAGACAGTCGGTCAGGAGCTTTAGCAGACACTGCACAAGCTTGGGCAAGTGACTTGGGTACATTTGCAAGTACCAGAGTGCTTTATGAAAACTTAGCCCTTGAGTAACTTGCTCAAGGTCACACAGAAGGTGTGTGGCAGACCTGAATCAAGCTCAAAAGCTATTAGAGCATCCATTTGCTTTTCATTCTCACTTTTCCTTTTCCAGCATGTCATTTTGGATCAGAATCTATGCCAGCAAATGTGGACATTACTGTAGTTCAAGGGTTCGCGTTCAGCACTTCACTCATTAAATGCACATTCTTTCAAAGTACAAACACAATAATGGATATAATGATGAAAATCCCTATATTAATGTATCATTTAATAGTGAAGTACATTAATCTCCTGCATACAGTCCAGAACTCGGTGCCTTTCTGAACTACGTTTCATAAGGTCAATAATGCCTTCTTTAATTTCTAAGGGCAGTCTGGATGGCTACCTTGAATTTCTTTGATTATAGGCAGACTAGTTTCATTAACTCGAGCTACTGCCCTGTATTTCACACCGAGGCCAACTGTGTCTATTCTCCTCTTGTTTGAGGAAAGCAAATCCATTTCATCTCGCCTCGCTCCTCCAAGCAGAGCTGTTTGATACTGACTTCTCTATTTCAACCTACCCCTAATGATTTCCTAAATAAATCACATCATTGTCAGTCACTTCATATCTCAAATACTTGCAAATGCTTAGCAATTTCAGCTGCCAACACATTCATTTATGTTCTTGCGAGATGGCATCTGGATCACAGCTATAGTCTTTCCATCAGCTAATTGCAACTGTTTTTGAAATGCAGGAGCATATTTATTTCTCTCCTTCCTTTGCAAGTGTTCAAATTGTGCCTTTAGGTAGGCCTTGTGTTCCAAACTCAGAAATACATAGCTTGCAAAACTTCAGTGTCTACTCAGAGAAGTACTTCAGCAAGTATAAATATTTTTTTGGCATGTGCTTTTTTAAGTAATTTTTAAACAGAGCGACAAGGTAGGATCAGGGACAGCTTTCTGGGACAGAGTGCCTCACGTGACAATTCTGACACAAATATTGCCCAGTGACATACAATCCATGTGTTTCCCACTGTCACGCTTAACTTCGTGTTTCTTCCCCTGTCCCATCCAAGAGTTATGAGCAAAATCTACTCAAAAAAGCTTACCTGTGCTAGATTTTGAAAAATTGAAAGAAAAGGCAAAAAATCCAGGAGCCACCTTTTATACACAAACTTCCCCAGTTGAGGGTCTAGCTACCATAAAGAGGCAACTCTTCCAGACAGACTTCTGCTCATTACTAGGAAAAAATGTTCCTTCCATACCAGAAAACCTGGAGCAATTAGGTCATATTGCAGTTGGGCTACAAGACTCAGTTGCATTGGTATAAGTTTTGCTTCTGACACAAACACCCTGACTGATCCTGAGGAAGCTATTTCTCAGTTGAGAATATCCCTTTACTCAATGCTCAGTGACAGGGTCCCAAATGAGGTGCCAGTAAAATCCCCTTAAAAAAGATGTGTGCTTTAAAGGGTCAGCATTATGCACGAGGTGAGGCTGAAGGGGAACACCATCCAGCTTGACTCTTGCACCATGACTATCACAGTGGCATCTTTGTGTTACTGTTCATTGGCAGTGTGGTTTAACAACCCAAGCAGTACCCTGGGAACCAGACAAGCCAAATCCAATGCTTGCAACCACTGGTGTGCCATACTTCACCTCCCTGTTCTCCTGAGTCTGCCCCTTCCCTTGCCAGACACACTTTCCCTTCTCTTTCAAGCAGGACTGCCTTTTAACGTAACCATTGGCCATAGCTACTTGTCATCCATCTCCTCATAGAAGCCCTTCTTGTTACCTTTTATATCCCTTGCCAGATCCAGTTCCAGTTGGACTTTGGCTTTCCTAACCTCATCCCTGCATGCTCTGTGTGTTTGTATTCACATATTTCACCGAAGTATTACCAGTGTAGTGGACAGAATTGGGGTATAAACACACCATCTGCATCACGACATAGCTATGAACGAGAACTGGCAGCTCATTACCAGTTATTTCTCCTTTTATAGCTTCTCCTCCTTGCTCCCTAAACTTCATCCCCCTTTCTCTCTTGTAAGATCTTCTGGGCTGTGGCACCTTTGCTTAATCTCCACTCAATTCACCCTTTGGTAGGTTCTGCCTTCCCATGTGTGCACTCCCAGACACTTCTGGCTGCCTCTGTTTTCTGCGTTTGATTCTGCCCCCAGCTAAACAGAAGAGTAGGTGATTACAATTTCATTCAATCAGGAGGTGGAAGAGATGGGGGCACATGCACAGCAAGTCAAGAAAGGAGTGGCAATCAGATTACAGCTATAGCCTAGGGCAGAATACTTCGTAATGTGAACTTGTAATAGGTCTCTGGTCTAGGGCACGTAATAGGCATTTTACCCAGAGTGCAATAGTCACCCAAAGACATTTACTTCAGGAAATACTGAGCCTGGTATAAACATTTAAACTTTAATAAAACCATTACAGATGCGCTGATTGCATAGCTCCTTCAGACAGTGAAGATACATAGGGAAGTGAATAATAAAATAAGCAGGTGAACAGAAGTCATTGCCAGGCCATTTACATAAAGATTTACTGGGAACTCACCCTTCGTATGGCTTTTGGTCAATGCATTATCCACATCCAACGACTAGTCACTGAACAATAACCATCTCAAAACATACCCCATCTTAAACACACATTGTCCTCTGCAGATCAGGGTGTTTATAGATGTTAAATCAAGAATTAGTATTTTCACTCCTATTTCATAGTCACAGTATCCAAACCCCTTACACATCTCATGTAACATTAAGTTAAAACATAACATCATATTTTTGTGGGACTACACATTGTTTCTGCACACGCTCAGAACCACGTCAACACTAACAAGCAAGTTGTGTTTAAATATGACAAGTTAGCTTGTCATATACCAAATGACAAACATGAGACTGCCCACAGAATAAAAAAAGATAAAAAAGCATTTAAAGGGGAGGGAGGACTCCAGTCAGGAGGAGGAGGAGATCTGCCCCTCTGTCTTGCTAACCCAACCAGTTGACCAGTCATTTACATGTTTCATCTTTCTGGACTGATTCAGATAGAATTATTCCATGCCGAACTAACATTTCGACACTAAATAAGCTTTCTCTCTGTTTTGAGGGAAGCATCAAATCCACAGTCCCTCCTTTCTGGACAGGTCCCCTAATCAAAAGGCAATTATACAGAAAATATGAGCACTTCAGAGCTACTGATAAGCATCCAGGAGAGAGAGAGTGATTCTCACCAAGCATTATCCTCTGGCGAGTAAAGCATCTGCACAAAGCATGAGTATTTACTAAAGATACCCTTACAGAAAGATATGATTCCCAGGGAACAGTAGATGAAGCACATAATGAGAAAGAGGAGGAACTTGTGCAAGCAGTCTTGCCAAGGTCAGAGAGACCAACCCTTCGCAACAAAGCCTGCATTAAGACCAGCGCCAAGAAGAAATAATGGCAAGTTATGGTCATTGATGATTCCCTCCTGTGTGGAACGGGAGCACTGATTTGCAGACTGGACCCTCTTTTCAGGGAAGTTTGCTGCCTCCCTGGGGCCTGAATTAGGGATGTCACCACAAGACTGAAGAGCCTAGTTCAACCTTCAGACTACTATCCATTCCTGCTCTTTCACATGGCTACAAATGGTGTCACAACAAAAAGCCTGAAGTCAATCAAAAGAGACTTCAGAGCACTAGGAAGCATGATAAAAAATTTGGGAGCACAGGTAATGTTTTCCTCAATCCTCCCAGTAATGGAGGGAGACCAGAAGAAACAGACGAGCCCAGTATATCAAAACCTGGCTCCAGGACTGGTGCCTCCGCCAAAACTTTGGGTTTTTAAACCGCAGAAGAGCCTTTGAGAGATAAGGTATGCTGAGGCCTGACAAGATCTGCCTGTCTCAGTGGGGAAAACGCATCTTTGGGCGTAAGATGGAAAGGCTGCTTGAGGAACCTTTAAACTGGAATCGATTGGGAAAGGGGACACCAACAGGATTGCAGTAGGTAAGGCAAGGGTTGGCATGGCATTGCATGAGGGTGTCAATGCTAGTGGGAACATTTACACTGCTCCTGGGAGCATGGGGGTCTCAGGAGCATATCTGAAATGCACCAACGCACACAGTGTGAGAAAGAAACAGGATGAGCAGGAAGCGTTGGTCAGCTCCCAGAGCTATGATATCATTGGTGTTAGTGAGACTCGGTGGAATGAATCCCGTGATTGAAATGCTGGGATGGAGGGCTACAGGCTGTTCAGGAGGGACAGGCAGGGCAAGCGAGGTGGAGGTGTCATGTTATATGTAAGGGAGAGGTTTGATTGTACAGCCCTTACAGTTAGTGATGATGTGGTTGAGAGCCTCTGGGTGAGGATTAGGGAGATGGAAGACAAAGGAGATGATGTAGTGGGTGTCTACTACTGATCACCCAGCCAGGATGTAAGCACTGATGGATTATTCTACAGGCAATTAGGAGAAATTTCTGGATCAGTTGCCCTTGTCCTTACGGGAGATTTAAACTTGCCAGACACCAACTGGGAATAACATACTGCTGTGACAAACTGGTCTTGGAAATTCTTGAAGTTTCTAGGAGATGAGATAACTTCTTGTCACAGGTACTCAGTGAGCCAACTAGGAAAGATGCCCTCCTAGGCTTGCTATTTGTGAATAGAGGACTCATGGGGAATGTGATGGTAGGTGGCTGTCTTGGCCACAGTGATCATGAAATGGTTGAATTTAAAATTTTCAGTGTAATGAGAAAAAAGGACAGCAGAGTTGCTACCCTGGACTTCAGGACAGCAAACTTTAAGCTATTCAGGAGCTATTTAGCAGAGTACCCTGGGAATCTGCTTTTGAGAGCTTAGGAGTCCATGAGTGCTGGTCAGTCTTTAAGAACTACCTTTCAGAAGCACAGGAGCAGGCAATTCCACTGTCATAAGTCAAGCAAGTGGAGCAGAAGACCATCTTGGCTGAACAGAGAAGTCCTCATGGAGCTGAAAAGCAAAAAGAAATTGTACAATCTCTGGAAGGGAGGTCAGGTTTTTCAGGAAGATTACAGAGGTATAGTTCATATATGCAGGGAGAAGACATGAAAGGCCAAAGCTCATTTGGAGTTGAAACTGGCCAGTGTTGTTTCAGATAACAAGAAGGGCTTTTTAAAGTACATTAATAGCAAGAGAAGGTTGAAAGAAAACATTGGACCAATACTCGTTGAAGATGGTCAGCTGACTAATAGGGGGGAAGAGAAAACAGAGGCATTCAACACATTTTTTTGCCTCAGTCTTTAGTAATACTGATAGACCGTGGACTGCCTGGTCCCCTGAGTTGGAGGACTATGAGTGTGGGAACAGTGAATTTCCATTTCCGGACACTGAAATTGTAAGGGACCAGCTGCATCAGTTGAATGTTCATAAGTCCATGGAGCCTGATGGGATTCATCCCAGAGTACTGAAGGAGCTAGCGGATGTTATGGCAGAACCCCTCTCAATCATCTACCAAAGATCTTGGGAGCCTGGGGAGGTCCCTGCTGACTGTAAGCTATCCAATGTTATTCCAATCTACAAAAAGGTCGTGAGGGAAGAACCATGGAACTACAGATCTGTTAGTCTAACCTCAACTCCTGGAAAAATTATGGAGAAGATTATACTGAGTACTATTGAAAGGCATTTAAAGAATAATGCAATCATTAGGCACAGTCAACATGGGTTCGCAAACAAAAACTTCTGTTCGACTAATTTGATATCCTTCTGTGATAAGGCCACCTGCCTAGTCAGTGAAGGGAAGGCGGCGAGTGTCATTTCCTGGATTTTAGTAAGGCTTTTGATACTGTCCCTCACAGCATCCTTCTGCACAACTGGCTAAATGGCAGAGCTCAAAGGGTTGTAGTGAATGGGGCTACATCTGGCTGGCAGCTGGTCACCAGCACTGTTCCTCAGGACTCAATTCTAGGGCCAGTCCTGTTCAATACATTTATCAACTATCTGGATGCAGGAGTTGAATGCACCATTAGCAGGTTTGTTGGTGATACCAAACTGGGAGGTGCTGTTTACTTTCAAGGGACAAGAGGCCTTGCAAAGGGATCTAGATAGATTGGAGCACTGCGCTATGATTAATGCGATGAAATTTAACAAGTCAAAATGCTAGATTCTGCATGTAGGACAGAGCAATGCTGGGCACAAGTATAAATTGGGAGAGCAGTGGCTGGAGAGCAGCCCTGCAGAAAGGGATCTGGGGGTGCTGGTTGACAGCAGGCTCAATATGAGTCAGCAGTGTGCCCTGGAAGCCAAGAGGTGATGATCTCTTCTCCCTGGTATCCAGTGACAGGACATGAGGGAATGGCTCAAAGCTGCACCAGGGGAGGTTAAGACTGGACATTAGAATCATAGAATGGTTTACATTCAAAGGGACCTTAAAGATCATCTTAAGGAGAGAGCTGGGATTGTTCAGCCTGGAGAAGAGAAGGCTCTGGGGAGACCTTATTGCAGCCTTTCAGCATCTGGAGGGGGCCTGCAAGAAAGCTGAAGAGGGACATTTTACAAGGGAATGTAGTGATAGGATGAGGGGTAATGGCTTCAAACTGGAAGAGGGTAGATTTAGATTAGATATTAGGAAGACATTCTTTACTGTGAGGGTGGTGAGACACTGGAACAGGTTGCCCAGAGAAGCTGTGGAGGCCCCATCCCTAGAAGTGTTCAAGGCCAGTTTGGATGGGGCTTTGAGCAACCTGGTCTAGTGGGAGGACCCCCCTGTCTATGGCAGGGGGGTTGGAACTAGGTGATCTTTAAGGTCCCTTCCAGCCTAAACCATTCTATGATTTTATGATGGCAGTCCTGTCATCTCAGTCAAGTTTTAATCACAAAAAAATTAATCATCTTCCATGCTATAGAGAAGTCCATTGTTCTGATCACCATCAGATTTCCTGACTTCATATTAGGAAAGCATGTGCTTGCTCACACACCGAGTAGGGTCGGACTCTTAAGTGAGGGCTTCAAAGCCATTTAGCAGACTGTGTCCTTGAATTGACTCAAGTAGTCCATTTCTAGAAATTCAGTCCCAGGAGAAGTTCTGAGCCCCTTATTCAGCTCCCATCTTTCAACACATACCTTCTTTCAGAATAGAGCTTTATCACTCCCTCCCCAGCTCCATGTGAGCACTGGGGTAAGGGCAATATGCAGCAGAACAGATGCTGTGGCAGGAGTGTGTTTACATGAAGCTGCTGACAACAGATGCCAGCTTGTAAAATTAGCCAATAAAAATACCAGCATCACTGTTTACAACTACTCTGAGCAAGACGGGCTGCCAGCAAACTGGAAATCGCATTGCACTGACACGCCAGGTTAGAGATACAGCATTTGGCAAAGCATCATCATTTTTAGGCTACCAGAAATGGGATTCTCATTCAATTAGAAGGGAGTCAACCAAAAGCTGCCCAACTGTCTTAGTCCTTCTCACTTCTGTATTCCAAAAGAATCCTATTTAATGTTAAAACATAAAAGAAACACAAATACTGTAACTAAGAAACCACATGTATCACTAGCTACTGAAAGCTTTTTGTATCCTACTGCTTTGGTCAAATTAAACATTGATCAACATATATATGGCAAGTATGTCATAAAGCAGAAAGCTGTTACCTGAACTTACACCCCCTCCAGTACTTTTTCTAACCACAAATGTAATTTAAAAAAAAATCCAAATTGTTGTCTACAGCTTGCCCATCTGGAGATGCTCAGACTGATCCTTTCAGAAGGTTAAAGTAGTACTAAAATTTTCCCCATTTAATTATCATTAACACTTCTGAGCCATTTAAAACACTGTTAAGACCAGCATCTAGGCTAAAGAAATCTAAAACCTTCAAGAAAATGATTAAAGTTATGTTTTTAAACATGACACTGCCTGCAGTCGGAACGATCTACTTCCACAGTGCCAGATAAAGCCAAGTTTTAGAATCTTTTTTCCTGTCTGTTAATTTCCTTGCATTGGAATATATCAACCTTCATTAAAATCTCAATTAATACCCTCTATACTATTGTCAACTAGGAAACTAGAATTATAAAGGGAAATATTAAAGGAACTGAGATATTTCAGAGGTTCTGCAAGCCTCTTGTGAGCAGGAGGTTAAAAAATGTAAGTAAAACAGTGACAAATATTATAGATATTATAAGCCATGATTAAAAGTAGCCTCTTTTCCTCTATAGTCAAAGACCGATATAAGTTAATAACATAACATGCCTTTGGAATGCATCCATGAAACCACAACACTAGATGAACCATATGCCTACAATACCTTTTCCACAAGAAATACTGAGCAGCTTCAGTCTTCTGTATTACAAGCTAACACAAGATAAATAAAACAAAAAGAACAAAATCAAAGGGCTGAAATGATGCAAAATTCAAAGACTTCCAATTACACCAGCACTTTCTGCAATACAACAAAAAAGCAAATAAACATGGCCTACCCCAACCTTTTAATACAAAAATAGCAACAAAGCACCTTCTCCTCTACAACTCTTTTATAAGGAACAAACAAGAACCTGTGGTATGCACCCAAGCAATAAATAGTGTCTGAGAGATTCCCCCAGCTGTGACCAAGCAGCAATAAGGCACAACTGCTATAAAGACTGCAGGTGGAGGGGTATTTGTAGTTTTGCCTGTGAGAGGGAGTTGAACTGTGTGGTAAGGAAGTGGGGAGGGGTAGGCTGTAGCTGATTCTGGAAAGGTGAGGTGTTTTCTATTCAACTGAAGGCTGGTGGTAAGAAAGATTTGTTTGTTTCATTAAAAATAAAGGGCTAGGGAGCAGCGAGCTAGGGGTCTGAAAGCCTACAGAGATGCTTATGAGCTGTGGATGGTGTCTTATTGTTGGTTTTAGGCAGTGTGGAGACCTTTACAAGAGGTCTCTGGTTGGTGGTGGTTGTGTTACTAAGCCCTTTTGGTTTCTTTTCTTGCCAGCTAAATAATTATGCCTTTCCCATAAGCAGCTCTTGTTCAAGCTTAGGGCTTCTCAGCTGCGTAGGTGAGCTCTGTTCCTCTGTTACCAGAGCATGTTTAAAACATCATGTGGAGAATAAGGATTCTCAGTTTTGGAAGCTGAAGAAACCTTTTTCCTTACTCTAGTAAGAAGTAGAGACTTTTTTCTCCTCTCAGTTTATCCCTGAGAAGTAGTATTGTAGCTTTTTCTTCCTCAACCCCTCTTTACCCTACATACATATTTTTTAATAAATAGCAGCTTGCTTTCCCTGGGATGCTGGGGAGGGAGGAGAGGGTGGTTACTGTGGCTCCTTGTGATAATTGCTGTTTCAGAAAAGTAGTTAAAATCGGTTAAAATTTTGAGCCTTCCTTAGGCAATCCAAAACCTGATTGTCTCAGCTGGGTTAGTTAAGCTCTGCCTGCTAGGTCCAGGTGAAAGCTATGTGCCCGTTCAGTGCAAGCTGCTTCTGTGCAGAGCTGCTAATACATTGATTAGGTTTTGTTTCTCTGCCTAAGCATATGCTGAACTTCATGCTGTGGGTAATTTTGCTGACATGTTTGAGACTGCTTCAGGTGCATAAAACTAAGCATATGCAAGAAACTACAGAAGATAGACTTGATACTATGGTGAGTGCGGAAGAAATGTTGTTTGTCAGTAACACTTGAAGTGATTAATTTACAAGATGTATTTTTTTTACTCCTGTAAACTTGCAAAGCACTGATTCAGTCTGTTTATCGCATTGTGATATGATCTAGAGACTTCAGTCATGGTCTATTTTTGAGCTGGTGTTTGAGTGCAGAACCAAGGAGTCTTAAGGTGCATGTGGCCATACTTATGAGTCTGAAAGAACTGTTTAAATCCTTGATGGTCTGTATGCTAACTTTCGTTTTCCTGGTTTTATTACATGTAAAACAGGAGCTGCCATCCAGAATTCCTATATGGTCTTTCCTAAACAAAATAGTGCAAATAGTTTCTCGTAGATACAGTTGCACAGACTGAAGAGCTTTCCTTTTGCAACTAGTGTGCTATTTTTGAAGTCCGTTCAATAATGCTTAACACTTTCACTTAATTTTATTCTGTTTTTAATCTGTATATGTCAAGTTCTCCATCTAGATGTATATAGAGGCATTTGGCTTGCGAAGTCTCTAGAGATTGATTCTTTGCTCTTTTTATGCGGTGTGTGTGATAACATACTTGCTTGCTAGGATCCCTAAGGGCTTGTGCCATACTAACAATAATTGGTAAGCGCTTTAAACTGCTCTATGAGTTATATGCTCCTGGGTGGGAAGCGTGAGGATATATGGGAAGGATGGGGCCCATAGTTCCCAAGTAGGGAAAAATTTTTCTTGGCTATGTGCAGGGTTTATGAATCTACTTGTCTCATCAATGGTACAATAGGATGTGTGGGGGTTGTACTACAGTAGGGATGCACTTTTTCTGCTTAACTTTACATATCCGTGTTAAATGGTAGTGATGGGCACAGAAAGCAACTTTCACACACTTCTGAAGCATTATTGTCTCCTTAGCTGTTGAGTTTAGAGTTGAAATTAAGGCTTTCCAAATGGAAACTTCTTTGAAGCTTGCAAAAGACAAGTAGGGATGTACTTGAAGAATTTAAAAAGGCAACATATAGGAGCTGTGTAAGACTGCTCAAAAATGATTTTTGGCACCTTTATCTGTGTAATGTGCAGCATCTGGGTAAATCTTCACTTCACTGGAAGTGCTTGTTCATGCTGGAATACCTGACACTTTCACAAGTTTAACTTCAAGAAACTGAAGTCATGACTGGGTTTTTCTCTGGCAATTTCACTTTCCTTGCTGGTAATGTTTCTGTAGTCTTTCTTACAAAAGAATTATTTCAGACACTATTTTATAGAAGCTAATCTAATGAAAAAATAATTGACTGATTAATGTTCCTTTAACATAGAGCTGTAATGGCCAGTTGATTTTTATGGTCTCACCATTTTGTACTGGTCCTGGGGACTACACATTTTTTCTTCCTCATACTAGTGCTGTATCAGATAGTATACATGCGGTCTCTCAACAGGCAAATAAATAAAAAAATAAGCATTTAATTCCTGTGGCATGCTGTTAAAGTCTAACTTTAATCAAACTAAGAAATACTGATTTGGGAGTTAGCTCGTCATGTCAGACATGGCACAGGCCCTGGAAAATGCCTCATGGCCTATGAGTGTGAAGTCTGAGTCCTGTAGCAAATGACCACCTAACTCAATCTCTTCTATTCAGACCTGGGCACATAAAAGGCAAGAGAAAGCAGTGTGATTTCCATCTCAGATGCTCAGTAATAAAAAAAATCATCATGTGATATTTGTCAAGCAAACTTGACACATCCACTTAGCATATGTGGATGGGGGATAATTTCCTTCAGCAGAAGTCCTGCTTTTCAGTTTAATATAACTGTTTGGCTCTATTTTATGTGCTTGTATTATGCTTAACTGTCTATCAAGGGACCAGAGTTGCATGGAGGCAACTTGGGAGAGAGCAGGTAGTTAAGCAGTAGTATGATTGAGGTTGGTGTATACGTGTATGTATGACAGGGGTGTTCACTGCTTTGAGGAAGTGGGATGAGTATTTGGGTGGTATTGGGTTCCTTGTTTTGTGGCCAAGAAAAACAAAAGTTGCTATCATGGTATCTATCTGTGACATACAGAGTTCTTTGTAAAAGAACTAGTTGCAAGTATTTCCTCTTGTCAAGCTTCTGATTTTTCTGTTGCTTCTACAGCACTTTGCAGTCTGGCTTCAGGGCAAAATATTCAGTAACTTTCATCTCAGATAGTGAGAATGCTCATGGGTTTTCCCCAAACTATATACTCCAACTTGAGGGAAATTGTAGAGCTAGTGGTAACTGTACAATATACTTCTCAGTGAAGTGAGAAGAGGTTGACCTTGGGTTAGGAAGTTTGCCTGAGGTAAATGTTGGTTTGGCAATGCATTGGACTGACACTCTTACTTTAATTTTTCAATGGTTGACCCAAACACCCATGTGGTTTTCCAAAATGGAGGCTGAATGAAAATGCTTGAAGTGAAATACCTAATAAGCAGCAGTCAGGATATCTTCTTCCTGATGAAATTAAATGCACTTGTTTTTGTCTATAGGGAATTCTAGACATGGTGAGTTAAAAGGTATTTTAAGCCTCACTTGCAACAGCAAACCTAGACCATATGTGTGCTGTGGTTAGCAGTTCAGGGGCATCTAGAGTATGCAGGAGAAAGGTTCATAACTACAGCAAACGACTGGCGTTTGGTTTACCCAACAGGGTGTTGCAGAGATGGGAGGCTTCTGGTCCCTCCTGTTGAAATCTTTGCATTTCTAGTCTCTTGCAGAAGAGGACACTTGGAACTTGAATATTTCATCTTAGTTTCTCTGAGCTATTTATTCAAGAGGCAACTTTTGATCAGTGATTATTGCTTAATTAAGGTAGTTTTGGCACTGCTGACAATGTGCACCCTAAAAGCACCATCGCTCAAACGCACACAGCAAAGCTGACAGCTTTTCTGAGTGAAGTATGATGATACAAGAGTCACTGCCTTCAGATGATTTAAAGAAAAACAAGCTGCAGCTCAGAGTTGGAGTAAAGTTAGATGTTATCATTTGTACTGGACAGTGCTACCAATTAACATGGCAAATGTGGCTCAATAAGGCAAATATTGAATGAACATTAACATGGCCTTGGGTTCTTGATCTTAAGAAGTGCTGAATGAAGTTGTAGGGGGCAATTTGATATAGCTCACTTGGTTGTGCTGTCCAGGATTCCCTAACCTGTCTGTACATCTGTATTCCTAACCTGTCTGTACAATCCCAAGTTTTCCAAAATGTTTGCTGTGTATACTTAAGACTGCAACAGGAGTCCAGTGCAGCACCTACTTGAGTTTCAGCTTATCTTCTGGGACCTCCAGCAAGAGCTCAACTGTGAGTGTCTTTTCTGACCAATCCTGTTTGCTGTGTCTGCAGCAATGAAGGATCTGCCCTCTCTTAAAAGATGGTCAATGCTAACAAGAGCAAACTTATAGCAAAACTTTTCCTCACTATTCTGAAGTATTAAAACATGTTTTAAATATACAACTACCTAATGTTTGTCCATTATTAATGTAATAAGTTGTAATTGTTGCCTCAAACTATCATGTTGGCACTTGCATCAGGAACTTGAACTTTATTTTGTGGATTAGTGACATGATGGGAAATAACTAGTGATATGTGCTGAGCTGACCTTTGGGAAGGAGCACAGATTGAAGGTGCTGTTTTTTTTGGAGATGCTGATCTCCTTGGTCCTGTTGAGAGGTTACAACAGCACTTGTGCTACCTGCAGCTCAGGCTTTTTTCTGTGGCACCAGTATATTTGTGAATTTTGTGTCCATAGTGTGAATTTTCAGGAAGATGCTGTGGTTTTGACAATGTCCCTCTTGAAATTCGTTGTATGAATGAGGGGCCAGAGACAGAGTGCTCTAATAGTCAATCTTGCTTCTCACTTCTGCAAAGCAGCAGTGGCTTCCCTTGCAGGCTGCAAGCAGGTACTGCATGAAATAAGGAAGAGTTAGAAACTTCAAGGTAAAACTACTTAAACTGTATTCTGGCTATTCTCCTAACTGCTGTGTGGTTCATTCAGACCTTGGCCACAGAAGATGAGTTAAGCTGCAGGGGTCTAGCTCTTAGTTGGGAACTGTAGAAGGCATTTAAACCTTATATGCAAAAAACTGCTTTGCAGGAGTACAACATAAATGGCTGTTAGAGTGCAGGCAAGGGGCCAGCAGCCTGAGGGCTGCCACAGACTGGTGTATAAGTGTAACTGCAGGACATGTTAATAAAATAAAATCCTTCCTATGCTTTTTCTCATTCAAGATAAATGCTAATCCCTTAAGATCTTAAGGCAATGACTGATCAGGTGTTAGCTGCTGTACACAGGTTAACAAAAAGCATCTTAAGCAACTTTGGTTTTAACTGTGCTCACACGAATCAGCAGCGTTGGTAGACTTTGATTTTACTCCAAGAAAACTGGCTTCTTAAGCTTATGAAAAAGCCTGTGTTGTATTAGTAGCAATCCTGTTCCTCATCTTAAACATATTGGAAGCATCTATAACATATGATGTAATCAGAACAGATTGTGACCCTCCTACCCCCTGATTTGCATGGGATTCTTGAAAAGTCATGTTCTAGCCAGGGGCTTATAATTGTATTCTTAGCAATCATGTATGTTAATTGTCTAGGATCATGCTGTGTAGAAGAGAATTGTGCCCAATATGTAACTTCCCTCAAATGTATGGCTATCATAGTCAGTTGGTAAAATTGCTTTTTGATGGTGGGTGGAGAGAAATCTTGCCCACTTTTCTCCCTACCAGTTTTTTTTTCTTCTGAAAATGTATTGTACGATATATGTGTTTCATTGGAAAACTACTGAACTGACAGTTGAAGAAATACAGGTGGATAGTGAGAAAGTTATGTGCCTTGGGCATATGATAGCTTAATCTGTTCTTCCATGAGTGAATAGGTCTGTCTTGCAGGAATTTATCTCTGGAGGCCTGTGTCTTTGGTAGTAGATGGAAGCAAGATAATTCATCTTCATTCATTAAATCAATGTGAGAATGTATGCTGGTATGTCATCCGCTGTAATCTGGGTGGTTTGACTCAGTAGTGGAATGCTGATCACAGGATAGCCGGGTTCTGATGGATGTTAATGCCTGCAACTTATCTGAGTGAATTTGGCAATCTGTCGTGTGACTGGTAAAATAGTGACTTCTGTCAAAGGCACACCACTGAAATCTGATTTTGCATCCTTTTGAAGCTTTAAGCTTGTTTCTACCTCACCTGTGGAGGCTGACATCTGAGCAACTGTGAGCAAAATGGTCTACTTGCCAGCACCTCGAGCTGAAGTGTGACTTTCAGAAGCTTTCACCTATGAAGCAGGTATGTGAAAGCCTGGATTTTCCCAGGAGGCTGAGCACAAGCAGGTTCTGGCCCCTTTAGGAGGATTTTAGAAAAGTCTGCATCTTTGGACCAAATTGCACAGGTCCTAAGGCAGGGAAATAATTCTTTACATGCTTAAATCTGGTTTTGTATAAACTGTGGTTCAAGGACTGCTTAAGGTCAGAAAGAAGAGTGACGATGTGACGTCTTGAGATGATCTTGTCCTTTGCAGGACAGTGACACCTTTTTTTCTTAGGCCAAAGCCTTGGGAGAAAGTTCTGCATCCTCAGGCCTGAGATGGGCCCATTCCAGGATTAGGGACAGGACAAGATTCCTCTTCTACATGACGCAACAATGTTAAAACTGCCTGAAACTGCAGGACCAAACTGAAATGTTGTATCTTGTCCTGTGATCCTGTTTTGCAGGGAATGCTAGGTTACCTTATTGGAGGAAAAAAGATATAGAAGTCACTGTTGGACAGTTAGACACTGATCATGGCTTGATGTTTTTTCTGTAGAATGGTTGGAAACTACCGTAGTTCATTCTCTGACAACACAACTTTTATTTTAGAGTTACCTTGGTCCCTATGAATAAATGTAACTTATCAGTCCGTCATGATGATTTATTTTGTATTTCACCTGGTCGGCAACATTAGAAGCTGAAAGCACACTGTACTAGCTTCTCTTGCTCATTCTTTTCTGTCAGTTAAGAAAACCTAAACACTTCAACAAAGGTCTGAAAAAAAACCCTTTTTTTAATTAAAAAAAAAAATAATGAAAAAGAGCTGTCAAACTTGAGGAAAGAAACAAGACAAATAACTGGGGAAGAGTGCTCTGCTCTTCCAAGAAGGCAGTAGTTAAGGCTGCCCAGCAACTTCTATTTGGCCAGTTTTTGTGTCTGAAGTTTGATCAATTATCTAAATACTGGCTGGTTTTTGCTATGAGGTCCTCACTTGTGATAAGCTACAGAATGGACTTTCTCTGGGATTTGGCCACGGGAAAATGGCTGGAAGGACCTTTGCTTCACTGTCCTGAATACAGATTCCTCTTGCTGGAAATCTGGGGAGTGCTGAGGTTGAAGTCAATAGGAGCTCTTTTAATTAGTCTCTTTCATAACGTGCACACAGAAGGTGCTCAGCTTTGTGGCTTTATGCCTCTATTTCTAAACTTTTGAAAGCCAACCAGATTGAGTCAATGGTATTTTGATGTGTGGCTTTTGGTCAATCTGGAATTTGACTGCACCAGTTGGTCATCCCGCTCATGCTGGTAGTATGTTACTGTCTGTGGTATGGCTTGGCCCTGAAGAGACATGGAGCTTTGGCTTGGCTGAAACATTTCACAGGGGCTTACTGAGAGAAGGGGAAGGGTGACCCGATCTCTTGTCTCCATCCCAGGCCCTGAAAGAAAATGGTTTTTCCATGGTCAGCCATTTGACTCTAGACTTGGCCACACTAGGTTGCATGGTCAACTTCTGCTGTGTTCTGGCCAGCCCCTTTGCAGGATGATCTGTCCTGTCCTTACTGACAGGCAGCTATTCTAACATCGCTTGCTCCTGCAGAGAGGTTCCTTATGTCAGGTCCAGCCTATTTGCCAATTCTGAACTAATGTCTGATTTAAAATTATTTTCAGCCTGTAATTACTACAATGAAAATACCAAAGAAATTGATTTCTTATATTCCTCACATTATATTACTCTGGATTCCTGTCTAAGTGCCAAGGGGTTAAATATGATTCATGTAATCTGCTTTCCCACTAATCATTTATTCAATTACCTACTAGAACTCAGGCAAGAAAAACCAAAAAAGGAAAGGGGAGAGACTAACCCGGAGTATATATTCAATAAAATGCTACAAACAACAGCCAATCATTAATTATCTAATCAGTATTCTGTAAGTCTTTTAGCCATAATCTCATTACTGTAATTAATTGCAAGAATCATTTTGTAAACAGAGTACAATAAAAGTATATGCAACATAACAGCACCCAAATTAAATCTAAATCCCAGAACGAATAACAGAGAAAGCTGGAAGATATTACTAAGAGAGGGTGTCATTAAAGACGATAATATTTCAATGTCAAAATCTGGTGGGTTACTTGTGTTGCAGGAGTAAATCAATAGTGTTGCATTGAAAGGACTGGGCCAGATCCACTTTGGTGCAATTAATCACAACTCCATTAAAGCTTGGAGGGGCGGCGTTGGCTTCTTAGCTAGCAAAAATGGATCTTTTTTTGTAGTTAGCGGGGCTGGTACATGTTGGCAAAGCTTCTGCGCTAGGCTAGGTTTTCTACACCTAATAGTTAAGGTTGTCCAAGTGTTTAAAGGATTTAGGAGAGCTAGTCCCTGTCCTTTTAGTGTTAAAGATGTGCTTGAGGGCTTTCGCCTCCTGTTGAATGCTCTCCCTTCAGCCAGGTTTTTTGTAGTCCTTCACTTCTGATAGCGGTAGCCCTGCTCTGCTTTTTTGGCTGCTTCTACAATAGATAATCAAATGATGCAGACAGATCCCACAAACACCTGCCGGGCTTACAGCAAAGTTATTTTATGACGTTATCAAGACTCTACATCTAATATTCTAGCAGCACAATATGTTACTGTCTTTGCCCTTACCAGCCTTTTGACTGCAGCAAGTATTTTGTCATTCTTTTCTCCTTTTCATTTAATTTTTCATTAATTTTTCTGAGGATCAATGCCAGGATTCATTTAAAAGCTATAACACACAATATATAAAACAAAGCCCCAACAACCATAGGCTTGGTTGTGCCATTGATTTTTTCTGAGCAGAATTCCCTGCTGACTGCAGTGGGGAGTTGCTCAAAGATATTGATAGCGTGTGTCCCTCTACAGAGAATTTAGATTAAAAACACAATACCTTCTAGTAAAAAAGGTCTGTGTGGAGTGCATTAAGTTTGGGGAAAAAGCTGGATTGTACAAAGAATCCACAAAAAAGCTGGCAGACTCTAACCTAGCCCTGCTAGTGGAAATGAGTGTTCAGGTGAATGCTGCAATGTAAGGGAAAACCCACATTAATGCCTCCTCCTCTCCCTGCTGAGACCTAAGAAAGTACTGGCCTGTTGCCCAAACTGAGAAACTTGGGACAGGGTAGGAGGCAAGTATGCCTGATGGTAGCCTGCAGAGAGGATATCCCTGGCCTGCTGCTCCAAGCAGTGTTTGGTTTACCTGGACAGATTGCCAAGGTCCAGATTTTGAGGAAGACTTGTCTTGCATTATCCTGTTGCTCGCTGACAAGTGCTACCTGCCTGCTTTGGTGTGGTACCGTGCCAATGTGTGGGTCATGATGTGCTTTACAAGATTTGCCATGACACTTCAATATATGTATTGAGCTCCTGAATCCAGAGCATCCTTTAAATCCTCACTCAAGGAAAATTCTATGGAGGAAATGCAGAATGCCTTGTTAATTCAGTTTTTAATGATGAATGCCCTGTGGCTTTCCTTTTGATAATCACAGTTTGCTTGTGAGCAGGTCATACCTCTTTTAGCTCACTATGCCCCTTCTTAAGACTGCAAATATCTCCAGGTATAACTGATTTTTAGCCAGTTCTATAGATGAGTGGAATACCAAAAAGTGGAACTTTGTTTGGCCTGTGCCTGTTTTGCAGGTATATAAATAGTGGAAATGCAGCTGAGCCAGAGAACTGCATTTTATTGTGACCAAGAGAAGATGGTTTAAGTCACTGACTAATTTTGTTTTTAAAGACCTAAATGTCCTTAAAGTATTTTTTGCTTTGGAAGGGTGATTCTGATGTTTTATAGAGTCAGCCTCATGCTTAAATTCATTTGTCTTCAACAATGCACTACTGCTACATTTAGCAAGTATATTTTAATGCTAGGGTTAAATTAAATGCCTTTTCTTCCCAGTAAAAATAAAGTGCACCAGCTGTATGAATTAATAATTTCCAAAGTAATAAATATTATGAACTTATTCTAAGACGCATTGGGATAATATTTTTCTGGTTTTAGACCATTAGCCAATTTTTACATACGCTCTGTTTGGCGTGCTGTAGAGATGGTATAGAGGTGCCTGTGTTTCTTTGTCTAATGCAGCTGTTAGATCAGGGGCACTACTTGATGCACACCTCACACCTGCAAGCCCCGGGGGGTATGTCCACTTCTCTGGGAACAGTAAGAATGCCAGGACCTTTCCCGGGATGTAGGCATCACTCCACCTTGAGTCCTTGTGAAGGCTGGGCAGGGAAGGCATTTTGTTTCCAGTCCTGGGGAAGCTTTGGCGTGTGCGCTGGGTGCCGAAGCCCTGCTCTGGGTACGGGAGCATTTGGGATTCAAAGGAGAGGTAATGCTCTTCGTGTGGGGCATCTGCTTGTTTGGATTACATAGTCTGGAAAACGTTTGTGGATGTATTTAACTGCACTTGTTTGCTTCTGTGCAGTGTCTGAAATTAGATTATTTTTAAATTTTAGGTGCTTAGAAAGGTTTTGGAAAATGTTAGCTGTCATAAAATGTAGGGTGTTCTGTATTGGAAATGGATATTACCTTCCAGGTAGCAGTAATAGGTATTTTTCCGCAATGAATTGCATGGTACTTTCCATTGGCTTTAATCCTGACTCTCAAAGAATAGATTTTACCATCTGCATGATAACTGAGTTTGGGAAATAAGCTTCCGAAGGAAGAGTAGATGCATCATCGGTCCATGTGGGATTATTAAACTGAAACAGCTACATGGTATTTTGTCAGTTGGCTCCCATCTTCAATTTGAAACTCGGACAGCTCAGTTTCTCCATTTACAGCTTTGAATATACTCAGGGAACTAATAAACTGAAATGACAGATGCAGAGGGATTACAGGATATCAAGCAGTATTTTCCAAATGGGATAACAACTGCTATGGAAAAAAGCATTCTGTTGTAATAATGAAAGTTATCTTTTTACATCTTTTGCTTGCTGGTATGGAATCACCAAAGAGATGAGAATTTCTCCTGCAGCTAAAATGCTCAGTAAACTGACTGTGGGGTGTTTGGCAGTGGTTTGCACTCTGAATAACTAATGTAAATAAGCCCCTCACCATTACACTGGGAAATGTTGGATATAACACTTCTTGCTGCTTAGGCTGACTTGAATCTTTCACCTCTTTGAAACCTCACCCTTTTGCTGCATCTGTGTGAGGTTTTAGTGAGTCTTGAGGCACCTGACCGGGCTCTGGGGCAGTGAAGCCATTGGATTGACTATCTGTGTCACTATTCCCCCAAGACATGGGTCCATCTGAGGCATATGCTGAAATTAGAGGACAGAACTGGTGGCTGTGCAGAAGCTCTTTCACCAGACCCCGCGGGATCTGGGGACACTGACTCATTGACTCATGAAAATACGTGAAGGTGGAGGTCAAGGCCGCCTGAGCTGAGTTGCTATGAGTCAGAGGATCTCAGTGCAAAAGGTGCTAACAATAGCCCTGTTGCAATTGTGTAAACAGGGAGAGCATTTTAGCACTAAAATATTTTTGGAGGAAGTAATCTAAATTTACTCTGGAAAGTTCTCCTTTGTAGGAGACTTTAATCTTTGCTGGGCTATGCTACACTTAGGAACTTGGGACAAGAATACTGTTTTTTTTTCTTGTTTGATTTCATTCCAACCTAGAAAAGCATTATTTGAAGGGAAACTTCAGGCATAATTGTAAGTACTTGCTTAACCTTGTATTAATGGCCTTTCTGAACAAAGGTGACCATGAGTACATCTGTATTTTCTTTTCTTCATTGTCTCTGGTTCTATCACTCAGCTAGGGATGAAGCTTAACACAGTTTGCATAAAATTGCATAAGAGGATTACAGGGGCACTCCACAATATATTAAAAAAATATGTGAATGGTTGTATTATGTGTTATACAGCACAAAATTCTCAAGCCTCAAAAATGCTGCAGCCGCTTTCTTTGGGATTTATTTCTCCGGTAATTTTGAAGCTGTGTATTTATCCCTGTGTAATGGCTGCAGAAGTCTCTCTGCCAAAGAGGAAGAACAGGCTTTGGGATCAGCTTGGACAACTTGTATGGCTTTGCCAGTGTGTAGGGTGTCCTCTCCTTGGATTTTCAGGGCAATCATGCCCCTTTATTTCTCTCCAGAGAAGACATCCATCTTTTGGCTGGAGAGACCAGTGTCTTGTAGCCTTCCTCACTCTTGAGGAAGCAGAAATAAGTAGGGAGGCAAAGCTGCAACTTGCTGAAGCAAGTGGGTTTTGCAATTTACTAGACTTCTAGATATTTGGTAGAGTTATTGGGGGAGGGCTGCTCATTTTTAATTCAGACTGTATTATCTCCTATAAGTAATTCTTCTGTTTATCCATCGAACATGGAGAGACACCCAGAGTGTTTCTCAGATGAGTGTCAGCTGCTGCAATAAGGTTTGCAATAATCTTGCCTGTCAGTGAACTGACCGAGTGAGTACCAGAGGCAGAGGTGGGGCAACTGAGACCTTTGTCATGCTGTTCAGGTGATGCAGGGTGTGTGCTTGAAGGGTCCTTTCATATTGGGCAGTCAGATTATATGCAAATATCCTGTTGTCCTAGCCTTCTGATTAGGCTTTCTTATAAAAGAATAAATTGCATTCTTGCTCTTCTGCCTCAACTCTCTCATGCACTCTTTAAAGGGTCAGATCTTAGCCTCAAAGGCTTGTTTAGCTTCCAGAGTCTGGAGAATAATGAAATAGTTTGTCCTGAAATAGCGGACATGTTGTATTCTCCAACCTTCCTCCATTACTCTTCTCTTCACAAGGATGTTTCTCTGGAGATAATCTTTCCACATTGTGCTATTGCCTGAAGATGCCTTTCTGCCCTCTTAAAATATCTATTAGCTCCTGCATCTTATTTTTTTTTCTGAGTTTCCATCATAGTTGGGATAGCATTATTTGAGACTTCCCAATAACATGGTCACAAGTTAGGTGTGTGGATGATGGATATCTTAACTGTGGGGATGGAGGCATAGTTGGATGGATGGATACGTTCCCTTTTGTTTCTCTACGTTCCTCTTTACCTTTCTACACATACAGACAGTAGTGGTGTTAGTAAGAACACCAAAAAGATTTTTTACTGAGTTTTGGTCCCAGGGGTGAAGGCGAAATGGCAGCTTACTCCTGTGAGTAACAGGGTTCTCAGCAGCACTGGTGTACATTGTCAGTTGTCAGGACATGTGGGAGAAGTGACATTTTTCCTTATAATTTCCAAACAGTTTATCTACCAAAGATTTGAAGGCTAGTGTTGCCCCTTCAACATTGCTTTCAAACTTTTAAATCTGAGATGGTGTCACGGTCCACTCTTCGGTGGACGTGTGATGGTTCGTTTCAGCTGTGATCTCGAAGCGCAAAAAGAAATGGCATCAGGCCCAGGGAGTTATGCTTTCAACACACAATCACTTTATTGGTTTTGCCCATAAAGCGGCTTGTGATAGAAAGAAGGAAGAATAGGAAAAATGAGGCAAAAAAGGGGGGAAAGAGTATTATAGCTACCACCATGGGTCCACTGGTGTCCCGATGGTCCCGAATCCAGAAGGCGTTCCGCTGCTTCTTCGACCGTCGTGGTCTCTCGGTGGGGAAGATCTTCAGAAATTCAGTTACTGAGGAACCATCTTTTATGCTAGGTAGCACACCTTGCTCCTCCTTGGACCCACCTTCACTCCACCTCTGTCCCGTGGAAAGGTGCCAATCTCCACCTGTCTGGAGTAAGGTTTCCATGCATGCCCAAAGAGGAGTGTCTGAGGCGTGGTCAGCTTTGGAGGCGGGTAGTTTCTTACCAGCAGGTGTGGTTTTATATTATAATGACATTATAAAGAGGAAAGTTCAACTGAGGTTCAAGATTACTTCATCGGTGCTGGCACAGCCAGTGTGATCCATCTTCTTCAACAGCAGTTCTCTGCTTTGCTGCTCCAGTAGAATAGGCTTGTACCAGGTAACAACACTGTTCGTACCTTTGTACCATGGTAACGACACTGCTCATACCTCAGTCCTTTCTCCATGGTTTCCACATCTGATAACAGCCAGGTGAGCAAGCCACTGCTAACTCATGTCAAGACGTTAGTCCAGGTTTTGGGGCCTAGTCACTGATGACAATGTTGAGACAATACCAATCTTCTGATTGACTCTTACAGATGGATCATGGTTCATGCCTTGTAATCTACCTGGAGGCTGGTGACAAGTGGAGTACCATGTGATCTGTACAGGGNTTATAAAGAGGAAAGTTCAACTAAGGTTCAAGATTACTTCATTGGTGCTGGCACAGCCAGTGTGATCCATCTTCTTCAACAGCAGTTCTCTGCTCTGCTGCTCCAGTAGAATAGGCTTGTACCAGGTAACAACACTGTTCGTACCTTTGTACCATGGTAACGACACTGCTCATACCTCAGTCCTTTCTCCACGGTTTCCACATCTGATAACAGCCAGGTCAGCGAGCCACTGCAAACTCATGTCAAGACGTTAGTCCAGGTTTTGGGGCCTAGTCACTGATGACAATGTTGAGACAATACCAGTCTTCTGATTGACTCTTACAGATGGATCATGGTTCATGCCTTGTAATCTACCTGGAGGCTGGTGACAAGTGGAGTACCATGTGATCTGTACAGGGATGTGTGCTGTTGAGCTTCTCTGTCCATCCTCTGGAAGAGGGAGGGAGCACAGTGGCATCAAGGTTGCAGATGACCTTTAATTGTAGGGCAGGGCTGCCATGCAGAGGGACCTAGGCAGGCTGGAGTGGGCTGCCAGGGACCTTGGTGTAATTCAACACAGAGAAATGCCAAGTCCTGCCTGGTGAAGGATGGGTCCCTGGCAATGATATGGGCTGTGCCTGACCACCCAGAGAGAAACTCTGCCAGAAAGACCCTGGTGTCCCCAGCCTTGGGGAGTTAAGCATGAGCTGGTCCTGTGCCCTGGCAATGGAGGAGGCCACTGGCATCTTGAGCTGTGTAAGAGCAGGTGGAAGGAGGCGATATCCCCATCTCTTCTCTGCCTGATGGGCCACGAGACCTGTGATAAGATTATGAGGAACCTCCCTGTTTTAGCTAAAACTTCTTCATATCTGCTGTGGCAAGTATGTCTTCCAAGGCATTTACCCTGGAGGAAATAATTCACTCCCAGATCAATTTGCTGTGACTTATTTCTTTTGCTATCCTTAAATTAAACTTTTCAGGGTACCTGTAACAAATTGGAGAAGTGCTAACATACTTGTGGCCAATTATTTTAATTTCTGTTTTCTGATTTCAATATCTTCCCCCTGCTCAAACAGCACCAGGTTGAAGCTGTCTCTACCGTTCAGCTTTGTTTAATGCCTTCTTTCAGTAAAGCTTTTAAGAGCACAGTATCAATGCATCTGTGGTGGCCACTCAGATGCCTCTATCCCCCAGTTTTCTTTAGTAGTGTGGCACAGAATCTGTGTTATAAGGCACACGTAACAAATACAGGGAAATTCCAGCTCTGTTACAGCAACATTTTTTCTTAAACAAGATCCATAGGTTATTAATGCATTACAGACCTAAAAATGTTAAATGCAAATATAAAGAGGGGATCTGCTCTTTTGAGGGAAGACTATTAGTTCCTTAGCTCTGAATATCAGATAAGACTAATTTCTGACACATGATTTTTTTGGAGGTTTTGTATTGCAGGAAAGCTTGCAATCTTCAACACCCTCTCCATTCCCTGCAAATCTTTAGAACAGCTATTTTTTTTCCTTCAGATGACAATTTTCATTTCAAGCAGGCTACAAGAGGTCATTTAACTAATTTATGTGGGGATGAGGGAGGGTTGGTGGCACAGGCTTGAGAAATCGGGGAGGTATGCAGCAAATAAGACTGCAAAAATAGTTGATGAAGTGCCATTGCTGTCAGCATTTGCAACTGTAGATCAAGGTGTTCACATCCTAATTTAGCCTTGTGCTTGAGGCACACCATTAACCTCCTGACAGCTAGCAAAGTGCATGCACTGTGGATCACCTGATCATTTTTCCCCCAAATGTTGACTGTTTAAGTGCTGCAGAAGTGTTAAAACTCTCTGGCCACAGGCTCCTGTTCTAATTTTAAACTAGACTGATTACGTGGAGATACAGAGCTGATGCTATTGAAAGGGACAGCATGTTGTCTCTGAAATACAGACAATGTTCCCAACTATTGTCACACACATCAACAGCCTTGCTTCTCCTCTCCAAGCTGTGTGTTTCAGCAAATTCCAGAATAATAAAAATTCAGACCATGTTATCTTCTATGAGTAATTCTCCCGCTTATGCAATGTTATTCCAGGAACTGTACTCTGCCAATGCCAACACTTGGCACAGATTTTGCTCCAACTCTTGCCCTGCTTCTAAGCAGATTTTAACTATCACACATGGGAGGGGATTATGGTGTGGGAGATATTTGTTTTTCTGTGACAGTTATGTGTTGAATTTGATATTTGAAAGATAGCTCCTGTTATAAACCTTGCTTGCATTCATCTTGCTACAGGGTGAATAATAGAATCATTTTCTCATGCTGTGCATCAGTATGGCTTACACAGATTCCCTGAAATGTTTTGTTTAAGTATGTTCAAATCCAGCCAATAAAATGCTTTCATAAAAGTTAGCCTCAGTCCTGGGATTTGATAGACAGTCAGTGTGAGATCCCATACATGGTTCAGTAAGGCACAATGAAGAAATAGCAGCTCTGTGCTGTTTTGCAGCCAGATGACTATGGCAGCACCTTTCCTCCTCTTCAGCTTCTTGCAAATTGATCCCAGAGCAGGTTTTTGTTTAAAATGGTCAGAAAAATGTGTCCAGTGGGATTTGCTATATGAGCAGGTTAGCTTCAACTACTCTTGGATTTTCTTGTTCTCCCATCTGAGATGCAGGGATTTACAGAATGCTTTGATCCTGTCCAGTATTTCTCTGGGTGGGAAGAAAATATCACCTTGTTCTCATTGCTGTCTTGAACTTGCTGGAGTTTTCAGCACCCTCCTGCTGTGGAAGAGGCTTTTTGCTGAGGCACAAGCCAGAACAGATCTGTTAAGTGTAACATTGCTTCCTGCTCCTCTGCCAGCCCTTCTCCCTGCGCTAGGGCATGGTAAGTGTTAGCAAGTGCATAAAAGTTCTCACTTCTGTGAGGCTTCTGGTTTTTATTTGCGAACTTGCTGTCTCTATAAGAAAAGATTAAGCTAACTGGTGTGTGCCTTGGATTCCTTGACCCTTGGTGTTTGAGTAGTGACTAGTGAGCTCCAGGAGGGTGAATGAAAATCAAAGTATCCAAGTGGGTGATATTTTTTTTATTATTTTTTTTTAGCTCATGAGCTGTATTCAGGCTGGATGCAGCTCGTAAAGGCTTGCTTTAGAGTTTGAGGTCCATGAGGGAGTTATATCGTTCTGGCCTCCTGGAATGAGTCACCTCATAACTGGGTGAGTCACCCCCAAAGTTGGGATGACTCGAGAACTCCCTCAATTGGGTCCTGGCTATTGTACCATGAGGAGATGGTCCCTGCCCAGAGCACCAATGCTATAATTCACAGGCTGAACTTCTTAGGTGTTTTTTGCAAAAGACAGTGGGAGCCTGGATATTTGTCCGTGTGAAAGAAGGATGGTTACATGCCAGTTCTTGGCACTGGGTGTTTAAGTACCTTAAATGTCTGATATGGAAAAAGAAGAAAAAGACCTTCTACAAAGAAAAACCAGCCACTCTTGGAGAATGACTCAGGAGCTGCTAGTATACTGAAATAACTCTTCCATGACAGGGGAGATGGTGTTATCACTGGTTTTCCCTATATTCTCTTTACCATGATCATCTTCTGACATCTGGGCTGTTAAGGATGCTTGAGAAAAGGCTGGCAAGCTCTGAGTCTGCTTTGGCTCACTCTCAAGCTGGTGCTGTTCACAGTGCCATTATCTTGAGCCATGCTAGGGTTATGCCTCATTTTGCAATAAAGTAATATTTCTGGTGATCTCTTCACAGAGGTGGCAGCAAGGCAAGAAGGCTCACACATAGATGTTTCTTCTAGCCCTTTACAAGACTACAGTGGCCTGGTGGAGCACAAAATCAGCATTACAAGATCATAGGTTTGTGGTCCTATGTTCTGCAGTGGAAGGGGTTTTTTGTTTTTAGAAATGTGAAGATAGAGAGGGGGCAAATACATGTATTTGAGGGTTCCTTGATATTGAACCATCATTGAAAATCCCTTTGAACAGCCATGTGAATAAATGGCATTGTTAGAGCACGGTTCAGAGTCTGAAAGAGTGCTGGTCTTTAACCATTACAATAATTCTTATCAGCTTTTGGCTTGGAATTGAGATCAGAAATCTCCAAATTCCTATACGAACTTTACAGATTGCAACAAATGGCTGATAATTGCTTACATGATTGTTTCCACACAAAATGCAGCCTGGTACTAAAATTTATCATCTAAGCAACTCTCTGTGCATAGACAATTCAATATTCTCATTTCTACCGATGGCCAATGTTTCTTATTAAAACTTCACGCTCGGTGCTTTTCAGGATGTCAGCCTCTGCTTAGAATTAACAGACAGTACTGTGAGCTTCTGCAAACACTTGTTCAGGAGAGTTCCAGCCTGCAGATGTGGAGTGCTCTTACCCTGATTTTAGCCGAAGATACAAGTTATACTTAATCATAAGCAGTCTTGAGTTGAACCAGCGGCTTTAAATGCAAAGTGTGAATATTTGTATGTTCAACAGCTAGAAATACTCTCAAGAAATACTTAGCAAGTATTGTTCAAGTTAAGGTAGTCAAGAAATAGATATTCATGTCTATCTAGGATTTTCTCTTTCCATCCCTTGAAATACTGCAGCAGATGAAGTAGTAGGCTCAAGTCTGTCTGATGTATGCAATTCCTGCAAAAGCTCAAGGGAAAATGTCTGTGTTATGTGCTACCTGGTGTAGCTGTGTGTAAGAGCCAGGTGACTGCTGAGGGGCTTAGACAACATTATATATGGACCTGTACAAAACTGACTCCAGGACACTGTTTTTCCTGTTCTAGAAAAGGTGAAGCATACTGTTAAAGAGCAATGCATTGAAAAGGATATCTCATCAGGCCTCTGTAGGGTGACAGGTGTCAGTGATGCTAATTGCCCACTACAATGAACTATTCGCTTCTTTCAATAAACTTAAATAGTGCCCTGGTATGAAACAGTATGTGCACACACAGATCACAGTGCTTCGTCTCTACTAGCCAAAACCAGCAATTCTCCTTCCTCCTCATGTTGCAAAGATGATTTCTCATGTACTCTCCAGCATTTTGTCTTGGGATATGTGTAGTGGTTTTCTCTCTGTAGTGGTTTGTTTGGCTACATTAATCCAAGTGGGCTCTGTGCAAGTCTAAACCTGGCTTTCACTGCCCCCATCAGGCACTCCTCTGGCCAAATGACACTAGTGTAGCATTACAGGAGACTTGTCTCTCATGCTTAGATGGTGGTGCTTCGCGCCCTCTAAGGTGATGTATTTTGCAGCTGCTGATGGTGATGGTGGAAATAAATTGAAACTCTGAAGGGAGAAAGCCAAGCAGAAACTTCTGGGGTCATGATGAGAAGTCCTTACACTTCTCTGAGTGAAGCATTATGAGCTTGCACATCATGAATCAGTCCTGGCTTTCAACTCTGTAGTCTCCAAGGTTGCACTTCAGTCTGTAATTCCTTTCCTTGCCTCTGGCATGGCAGGGGAGAGCACACTGCTTGCCTAACCAGCCCTGTGTGTGTGTCCTAATAGCTGCTAGCTCCTCGAGCTGGAAATAACTCTAGGTACATGAGAACTGGCAGGCAAGCTTGTGTTTTTCATGTTGGTGTAATAAGGACTTAAATTAATGGTTTCATTAGAAGACATGAATGTGTTTGGAAACACAAGTGTGACTCCCCATGTGTCAGTGAGTCCCTCCTGGGTCGTCTGATGGGGAGAGCAGTTGCCTTATACTTTAACACTGCTAAATGACACTCTTAGCGTAAATGCGAATTGGGTCTAAACATTTTTAGTAGGTGGAACTGACTATAGTTGTGATTACTTAGGCTTGTTTCCGATTATTGCCATATAAGTCAAAAATATACCCTATCCTGTTCACATGGAGTTCAAGAGCTGACTTGCTAAAGAATGTAACGTTAACAAAAAACAAAGCAGAAGTTTTTTTTTTTTTTCCGGTAGTTCAATGTGGAATAAATGTTTTTCTCCTCTTCCTGGTATTCTTGGGCTTTCTAGGTGGATAGCTAAAAGCAGATATCTTCTCCACTAGCTTCTGTTTCTGGCCCAGCGATTCACTGGAAGGAGGACTTTCAGCAAACACCTTTAAGGAAGCCCAGGGTTGAGTTATGTCTTGAGCAATGCTGTGAGCTGCCAATGCTGCTCCAGAGCAACGCTAAAATTACAACTTCACACAAAGGGAGGCAGCACCAACCAAATGCTACAAGGAGCAGAAATCCTTCCTGGCACTGAACAAGCAAGAAGACCTGAGTTTCAAATGGGATGGTTTCCCCTGGATGCTGGGTGCCTGTGAAAAGAGTAAGCGCTGCTGGTCAACTCTATCTGCAAAGAATTGTACCATTACTATTTTGTCATAAGATGTTGTCACCTCTGCTTAAATCTCCAGCCAGTTAATATTGTTAAGTAATACTATTCTAGAGTCTATCCGCTGACTTGTTCCTTTGAGGTATTTCAGCTTTTAGAATGCACTTGTATTGATTGTGGGGCTCTGCTTTCTACTAAAGACTTCTATTTTTCACAGAACTACAGAATGGTAGGGGTTGGAAGGGATCGTCAGAGATTATCTAGTCCAACCCCCCTGCCAAAACAGGTTCATCTAGAGCAGGTTGGACAGGAACACATCCAGGCAGGTTTTTAATATCTCCAGAGAAGGAGACTCCACAGCCTCTCCGGGCAGCCTGTTCCAGTGCTCTGTCATCCTCCAAGTAAAGAAGTTTTTCCTCATGTTGAGATGGAATTTTCCGTGTTCCAGTTTGTGCCCATTGCTCCTTGTCCTGTCACCGGGCACTTCTGAAGAGTTATTACACTAACTTTGTTTATTCTACTGGCTTTGCCTTTACAAAATTATTCATAAAGTGTATTTCTGATCAGAAATCTAGGGAGTAGAGCCCTTAACACTTTGGGGAGATGAATCATAGAATGGTTTAGGTTGGAAGGGACCTTAAAGATCATCTAGTTCCAACCCCCCTGCCATCGGCAGAGACACCTCCCACTAGACCAGGTTGCTCAAAGCCCCATCCAACCTGACCTTGAAAACATCCAGGGATGGGGCCTCCACAACTTCTCTGGGCAACCTGTTCCAGTGCCTCACCACCCTCACAGTGAAATTATTTTTTGGAAATGAAAAGCTTCCTTGTCCAGTGATGTGGGATGCTCTGCATTAAACGTAAGTGTAAACTTTAGATGTAGAAACTGCTCCTTCTGCATTACTAGTAACAGACCATATAAGCGACATAGCAGCAAACCTAATGGGAGATATGTCTGACCAGGATGTAAGATGAGGAACGGATAATTTAAAAACAAAACAAAAACAACAACAAAAAAAAACCAAACACAAAACCCCCTCTACAAGAGCAGATTGTAGCCTAGAAGGGGGAAGCTTGATAGAAAGCTTCCCCAATGGACAAATTGATAATTTTTGAGGGGAAAAAAAAAAATGAAGTTGCTCTATTTTTCTAACATGCTGTGTTTGTTCCATTTTTTTTCATATTCAGTGACTTTATTACACTTCAAGTTGCTCTGTTACATGGATTTCAGTCTGCTTTTGTGGAACAGCATTAGAAGTGTTTACCAAGAAGGTGGTGGTAGGAATTCCTCAGGCTGTAGTGTGTCAGGTAACAGTTTCTATAGTGATTTTGAACCACAGTGCAGAATGCTGCTTCTCATCACGCAGGAGAGCAGAAGCTTAAATAACAATGAGTTCAGTATAAAGTGAATATTGCTAGGCTCTTGTACAGCGAGGTTTGTTAGTTTTCACTTTAGTGATCCTCTTATAAATCCACAGGGCTAATGGGGCTGTTGCTGGTCCCCATTAGCTTGTCAATGCATCAGTGTCTACCTAAGAAAAGCCTCTCCAGCCTCCTCCTGACACTACTGTATAGTGCTGCCTCCCTCAAGCCTTCATGGTCTTGCATTAAGAGACAGTGCAGAAAGATGGCTTTCTTATAACAATTTTCTCAAACCTACATGGTACAAAGTACTACTGTCTTATGCTGCTATGTGCTGATATACATGTATGCCAATTATGTGCATATATGTATTTATATGCAGGTACTACTCTGGTTTTGCTGACCTGAGACATCTCTCAATGCCAAAAGCCATTTCTGTGTCACTTTACATAATATGCTTGTTTTCTTTCCTTCACTGATCACCATCTTAATGCTAGTTTTAGCGTACTTGAAAGCTTGCAACTACAAGTATTTATTCTCCTTGAATGCCTATCTAGTACTGTTTTACCTATTTGAGCTATTTATTAATTATCTGTTTGAATAACACCCATGAGTCCTAGGTAAGGCAAGGCTTCACTGAGACAAGTACTGTGCAACTACCTAGTAAAAATGTCTGCTTTGAAGAGTTTCAGTATAAACTGTATCCCTTTGATAAACAATACATGATGGACTGCTGTGCCAATCTTGGTCCTCTCTGAAGCTGGCAGGCTTCTAATTTAGGCTCTACTTGATCCTGTGAATTGCAGAATGGAGGCCTAGATAGGCAAGATGGCTGAGGTGGGAGGAAGGAGAGAAGTACAGTGGAAACAAGAGCAACAAAAATGGAGTATTTTCTATAACTGTGATGGAGTATTTTCTATAACTGAGCAATGACTGAAAAACAATGGAAAAATATCTGAAGATATGACAGGTCCATAGTCAGGAACGATATGGTGAATGGAAATAGGGGTAGGATGTTGCCTCTTCTAGCACAAGAGCTACAAGGCATTGTGGTAACCTAGTTGATGGCTAGTAGCTGTGCGGGATGAGTTAAAGGAGGTAACCTGTTACACAACAGGCAGTTAAGCTGTTGATGTACTTGCCACAGGATACCACACATACTGAAAGCTTATATGTGCTCAAAGTGTGACTACAAATTAATGGAATAAAAAGGCATTGCAGGCTATTAAACAGAGCCATTGCCTCTGGCACAGGACAAATGGGAAACAACTTTCAGGTGGGCCAGAAAGTAACAACTTTTCTCCCCAGTTTTAACCCCTTATGTTTGCAGATATCCATGTCTGGACACTGTCTGTCATGGGACATTAGTCCTGGCTGTGACCTGGTACATCCTGGTCTTATCTTTGTATGCTTTTTCATTTGACATCATCTTCTTGGAGAAGTCTGGTGTGATAACTTGCTGGTAGCCACTGGACTTTGTTACTAGTAAATTTTCCAAAACTTTTTTTTGCCTTGTGAAGACACACTGGCCGTTACTACCCTTTCCCCAACACCATAGTTGGTCATTTCTGTAAATGAATCATTGCATTGGGTAGCTTGTCATGGCACAGCAAGTGCTCTGAAGTGGTAAGAACTAAACTCAGGTTTTGTACTGGTTAATTATTGAGATGATCTAGGCACCAGCCTTTGTCATGGAGGTCAACAGATACTCAAAGAGCCTTGAAAATCAAGGCTTGGTTGCCTAAACACGGGGTTTGGTTTTTTTATGTCTGAAACTCTCTGCCTATGATATTTAGGCCCTAATCATAGCGAGTCCTTTCTGTGCAATGCACTCTGTAGGTGCAAAGTGTTTGGTCCAGTCTTTCTTCTGCTTCAGATGTCTGCAGGTTTCCCCCAGTTACGCAGGGAGACAGTAGAATATCTCCTATGGAGCTGTATTTTAATACATGGACCTGCCATGCTTGCAGTTTGATTTTGAATCCATGTATTTTTGACAAATTATCACTATCTTTGCACAAGGCACAGATGTGGAGGGTTACATAGTAATCAGATAATAACCTAGAAAAAGCTGCAGGAATATAAGTGATAGAAACACTTTTCATGATAGAAATATCTGTACGGTGCAATTAAGTATATCCTGCGTACTGAATATCTTTTCTTCTTTGAGACCCAATGGGTAACTTTGATGAGCAACAGTACCTGCGGAGACAGTATAATCATCACAGCTGTCAGTAAAGTCTACATTAATGTGTCTTGAAAGAGTGATTAATGGGTTTTGACAATATCATTGCATTTCATATTTAATCAGATTATGCATCTGTTAGGAATGGTGCACTCCTAACATCTGCAGTCAGAGCCCATGATCTGCATCCAGATCATCAGTTTGGCAGGAGCGTGAGGCAAGGTCTATGGCAGGCCTTTGACAAGTTAAAGCTATGCGCTGTCCATTGTGTTTTTAAAATCGGTTGTGTTCACCTGCATGCCTCTTGTATGTGTGTATGTATGCTCATAGTCTCTTTTTCTGGTGAAAATCCCACTATGGCAAAGCATACAGCCTGAAGACAAACTAAACTGAGCATTTTACTGAAGAGGAAGGCTGGTGTAAGCTAATGTTAGTTTACATTCCTCAGTATACGTGTGCCTAATGCTTGGTTCCCAGCTCTGCTACGTGCTGCTTGTGTGACTGCCACCAAGTTGGCTGCAGACTAATCTTAAGGGCTTGCCCTATTTTTCTCTGGACGTCATGTTCATCTCTAATTTGGTTGGTAGCACCTTCCTTTGGTGAGGCTGTGGGAGGATGGAGGCAACATCAGGTACGGCAGTAGTGGAGGTGTATCTGTACAATAGAAATAGAAAGGCTTGTGATTTGAAGATGATCATATACATATTTGGGCAGCTCTTGGGTGCTCCTGCTATGCTGTGCAGTGGCTTTGTATGAGGTAGTCCTTGCTGGGCAGGAGCAGGCAGAGAAAGGCGGTGGAGCTGATCATGGGATGCACAGCACAGTGTATACAATGGTTTTGGTTTTCCTAGGCACCCAACAGGGAGCAATTTGTGAGCAGCCCCCCTGATAGCAAGTTGGGGGATGTAGCAGAGGATAAGCTGTGCTCTGGAGTGAAATAAGTTACTCCTGTCATTACACAGTGAGGAGTAATTGTGGCTCTGAACAGCCCCATTCTCTCATCTTCGCAGAAATGTCTCAGGGCTAAAAAGCAGAGTATAAAAGTACACTCCAGGGTGAGTGTGAGCAGGGGCTAAGTGAGAGCCTTTATTGTACAGTCAGACACTGTCTCCCTAGGATTTGTTGGACTGTCACCACTGTTGCATGAGTGTTACTCCTCTGCTACCCTACAGAGGCTCCCCCCCATCCCCTCCCTGGGGCATGTGGAAGTAGGGCTTACAAGCAAGCTGCAGCTTTCATGGGGAAAGATGATTTCTAGTTTCACCTCACTCATTTGTTCTTCCTGTCAGTGACTTCATGATATGCAGGGTCTTAAGCAATCTCACACTTCCTTTGGAAGATGAGGTTCCTGCTTTGACAGACTGAGAAGAATTAATTTTCCATTTAAATACCAGCTGTCACCCCAGACTGGTTGCATGACCATCTACGTCTGCAGGGCAATTTTCTTTTCAGAAAAACAAGTCCTCTTATTTGCTCTGTGAATCTTTAAAATGGAGGATTATTGTTTTTTAAACAAACAATAAGTAGTTAAAAGGCATTCCAGCCAACAAAAACAGAATAACAGCCTATAATTCCCTTGTTGTGACTGTTGTGAAAAGCAGTATGTTATTGGACAGGCTTATGCCATCTCTTGGTGTCTATTTGCCTTCAGAAGTGTCAAAACCTGTCCAAATCTCCATGAACAGATGCAGGCAGCTGCTTTGACTGAGGAATAATTACACACTGGTACAACAAAAAGATATTGGTGATTCCTAGCTTGGTTAGATAAATCATCAGTCTCAATATCAGGGGGAGGGAATGAAAATCTCTTGTTCAACAATGTTATCTCCAAAATGGTCTTAAAGCTTTACTCTGCACTTCAGTTATTTCTGTTGCATGCCTTTTTTTGCAGTGAGGTTGGAGCCCTGTTGTGGGAGATGCTGTTTTCATCCAGTGTAGAAAAGATGCCTGTTCAGGTGATCTATTAGTCAAAACTAGAGAAAGACAAAACCCAAAGGCACTGCTGAAGGAAGAAGCAAGATGAGACACCCGGTTGAGAGAAACAATGAAAGCACATGAATACCCATGTGCATACTCCCCTGAGCAAGGAGGAATGTAAGCAGTAGCAGAAATGGTTTCCTAACTCAAGTCTTCTCTGGCATTTTCTCTTGGGACGGTGGTGGTGGTGTAAGTTTTGGGGAGGCTGGACTGTTTCCATCTTGTTACAGTATGTTGCCTTGGGTATAATGAATAAGCTGGGGAAAATGTTGGAGAATAAAGCTTGACTGCGTTTGGATCCGAGTATGGCACTGCTCTAAAGAGTCAGAAAAGACTCCAGGTAAACATTGGCTTAGTGAACACTGTTGGCTAGGAAACCATTCCCCTTTCCTTGGCATTTGTTTGCCAACAGGGAAACCTGTCTGTGTGAGCTAGCCTGAATTTTGACAGTTGAGTTCTGGGATTTAGTGCAGGTACTGTGCCTGGAGGGCTTTCAGTATGTCCCTTACACACCGTTGGAGTGAGAATTGCAGCTGCATTTCTTTTCCTTGAGCACCACATTTCACTGTTGAAGAATTTTGAAGTGCTCCCAACTTTAAAAAAATGTGGGGAAAAAGCATAACCACAAAGGCTTGCTGAATTTAAAAGCCTGAGAGCTGGTATAAAAACTGGCGCAGGGCTTCATTACTTGTGCTTCATCCATTAACCTCTGGACTAAGTTTGCCATGGGGCACCACTAAAAGCAAAAGTCTTGTGCCTTAGACACAAAGACTTTTCCGCTTGCCTGCTCTGTAGTCACCCAGCATCTCAGAATAAATCAGCTCCAGATTTTCCAAAGCCTCTAGAAATGGAAGTTTCCAAATTGGTAGTTAGTCCCTCAAATTGGGACTTGGTGGTCAGATATTTGACTGAAACTCTGTGTGCGGGTGTATGAATATGTGCCTATCAGAGCTAGATGGGCACATCCTGTTTCTTAAGCCAGGTACCAAAGATCTTACCTACAAATACATGTTTATGATGATTCTGAAATAAGCATTTGTCAGACACTCAGCTCTGGCAGTGCTGGTGCTATATTGAATACAGCTGAGACCAGTTTCAGGCTGTGAGTTGCATTGCTGCGCAGTGAGCTGTATGTTTTTAAACCTCTTGCCCGTGTCTTCCCCGTTAGTCTGCCTCCTTCAGAATTCAGTCTAACATTGCAGACAGCATTAAATACTGCAAGGTAAAAGCTATTTGAAGAGCAACACCTCGCCTGACAAAGAAATGTCTTGCTGTGCTGCTTAGATCCAGTCACCAAGATCAAATTTAACTTTATTTCAAAATAGCTCTAGTCTAAGACCTTGGATGGGAAATATAGAGTCCTGGCATGGAGATGAGTGTAATAATAATATCACATATGCTTAGAAATAGCAGTAGACTCCCTCTGCCATTGGGAAGTAACTACTGTCATATCCCATTAGAACAAACCACTGCCGATATTCCTGCAACATCCTGCAGTGCTGCTACAGTGAGCTACTCTAAAGAAATTTATCTTATTTTTCCCCTTTTTGAGTCCTTGTAAGGCTACATTCATGGTCCTGAGAGCCCCATGTTATGTCAAAAGTTTTAAAAATGGACCAGTGAAAAGAGTAGAAATAACTCCCCAATGAACCCAAGTGTTTATTCTACTGTGGAGCAATGTGGTATCAAGGTTTTAGCAGCATTGACTTAGTGACCTGAATTGTTAGTAGTTCTGCGCAACTGCTTATTCAAGGGAATGCAACTATCTGTATGTATTTAATTTCAGTGGTATTTAGAACTTACTCAGGCTCTTCTGAAAATTGCAGCCAAAATCTGGGATGTGATGCTGCTCTACAGCATATAAGTTCTATGTCTGAAGGGAATTCTGACTCCCTTGTGAGCTTAGATCATCCTTAGAGAAGAGAACTAGGTCTGTAACTTGAAGTTTGTGCTTCCTGTGTATAGCCAAATATATTAAACTCATTTTCTATTACTTCTGGTGCATTTTCTGGGCTTTCCAGTTTGTCATTTATCAGTGTTACAGCTATACTTGAATTTAGCAATTAAGATGCCTGAGCTATCCTATGGTCCTGCAAAGTCCATCAACAACTGTTCTACTTAAAGATAAGTTTTAGCAAAGCACTGGTATTAAGAAGATACAATTCCCAAGTTTGCTGCACTTTGGCATCTTTTGAATTGTTTTATCTTCTCTGAGCATTACATATATATGTATAAGTGTGTATATAAATAAAAAACAATGCCTGGCAGTTGCAAGGAGTACAAGGCTCTTGTGAAAACCAATGAGCATACTAATGTGCATTATAAAAGCTGAAATTCATAATAGCTACAGCAGTGCAGAGTTATTTTCTTTTTCAAGGAAATTTTCCATAAAGTAAGAATTGTGTTTCCTTTTATTATGCAGCTACTTACCATGCTGGAAAACTTTGAAAAAGAATACAGCATAGATATGACCTTAGAAAGGAACATGATAAATTAGAGTTGCTTTTAAGAATTCAAATTAGATTTGCAAACTGGTTAGTTTGATTGAGCCAGGATGATCTTGCAAAGAATGGGGAAGATGATGGTAGCAAGCTAGACATTTGGCCATTAAATCCTACAGAAAGCCCTTTTTACTTTCTCCTATTTTCCCCCTGTTTTTGTTTGCTCATTAGCAAACACTGGTAAGTGACATCTTTCCACTCTTTAAACTAGGGAGAGGAATTTTTATTTTTTGAAAGGACTTCCTCTTAGGGGTTTTGTCTTTGCTCAGTGTAATTCTTCGAGACGATGAACTGGGGATCTGTGAAGTTTTTTCTAAAGGCTACAGAAGCTGAAGCCTGCTTTTCTGACAAACTAGTAAGGGAGAGTGAAGGAGGCAGCTTACTTGTAGGAACGACACAGAAGGACTAAGGGGAAAAGCTTGGCATATTCATTGTGAGCATCTGGTGCGAGACATCAGGGAGAAGAACATCTCTCAGATAGTGGGCAGTGTTGTGGGTTGAACACCTCCTGTGAAAAAGCATCCTCCAGAGGCCAGCCCCCACCCAAATCCTTCCCTGGTGGACAAGCAGAACTGTGTAAGCTGGGTTCTCACAGTCCAGTCTTTTACCTAGGATCAGGGGAAAAGCCTGCAGTGCACAAAAACAAAGGGCAAATGCAAGCTGTAGCTTAAACTGCCCGTTTTGCTCACAAGGGTCTGAATCTGTCTTCTGATTCTGACTTCTTGATTTCATTTCCAGACATTTAGCAAAGCAGAAGCATTGGAATAACATGAAAAGAAGGAATGGGAGTGAAAGATGAGGGGCACTAATAGGTCTGGAAGTGAATAAAATATAGCACAGAGAACTACAACTGAAGGAGTTCCTCCTTCAGGAGGAATTTTCTGTCTGTAATTCAGCTTGATATTGTGACCCCTATTTGGCAGCTGAAAGAAGAGACCTCACCTGGTAACTTTTTATTTTAGAGAGGTTGAAGTGTGGTGGGAGAAGCTTCTTCTGATCTGTGAATACAAATCACTTGGACAAAATGGTTTGGCTTCTAACAGCTGGCTCATTTTCAAGGGTGGCTCTTCCTTCCTTTCATTGCTTGAGGGAGGGGTGGGTTAGAGGATGAGCAGCAGACTAGGTCAGGAGCACTGGTGCTGCCCTGGGAACAAGGAGCAATTGGACTTTGCTCTAAGATTGTCATGATGATCCTATGGGGAGTCTCATGAGGGCTATAAATGCCTGTGTGGTACCCCAAGAGAGGACAGGGTTTGCCCCTGATATCTCGTTGCATGGGGCCCCTCATACCCTTCAGTTTTGTGTGGGTCTTTGTCACTGGGTTAAGGCCAGGGCCACCAGCTTGAATACCTTACGTGTCTGCCCTGTTTAACATGTCCAGCATCCCCTGCCAAGTTGCCTGAGGTTCAGCTCTAGCTGGGTCTCCCTGCCAGGGCTTTTGCAGCTGGAAACACAGCCTGAATCGAAGTTGTCTGGATTTCAAGTGTACTTATTTTCAGCAATTGCTCAACACAGGTGTCTGCTTCTCACTCAGAACTTGGGTGGATTCTTGGTGTCATTTTGAGCATCAGCTAAATGAAAAGTGAGAGCTTGAGGAAATCCTTTGCTTGACCTGTACCTGTGGAAACTGTATAGTCCGTGTTTTGCCAGTCAGTTTGGCTCTTGAGTTGGGGTACAAACTTTTCTGCAAAATGCAATGCATTTACGGTACACTTTTAAACTGTGGAGGAGCAAACATACACCTTTACACTTTCAGGAGAGCTGTAAACCAAAATGCAAAGCACTGTCACAGCTGTAAGTGCACATATGGCCTTTTACTATACCCGGCTCCCAGCAGTTATGGCATTGCTACCTGGTCTGGAACCTGATTTTTTCAGTCAACTTCTCTTACACAAAGAAGGATTTTAAAGCTGTCTCAACATGTTTTCAGTATGTCACTAGGTTAGTTACTACTTTCTGCTTTTGTGGAGAAGGGCAAAAAGAAGTAAGATCTCTGAGCTTAAGCGCTCTATATGTATAGCAGTAAATCAAGAGCAAACATAGATGCACACAAAGGTTAGATTTTCAAAAACAAACCTCAGTTTATTATAAATGAATACAGATTCTTGGATTTTCTGTTACAAACAAAGTATTTAATGAGGTCTGACAACTTTGTTGAATGCAATAGCTGCATTGACTTCAGGAGTGTCAACTTTAGACTAGATCAAACCCACATCCTAGCTAAGTCTGTGCTATCTGCAGTGGTAGTCAGCACTGGATACTTCAGGGGGAGATGTAAGCATACGACAAGCAAGTTGTCTATAAAGAAAGTTTCCTTGCATGTCTGAATACCTGTTGATTTAACTCCTAAAGTAGCTTCATTTACTTAATCTTTTCCTTAACGCTGGTAATGTTCTGTATATCGAAACAAATGCTGCTATTTTGAATGCTTCCACAGTATCTTCCAGTGGCATCTTAAGATAGAGCTCTGCAGATTAGTAATGGGGAAAGTGTTTTATCATTTCTGCATCTAGCACTTTTCATTTTCACATGGCCCCCTAGTCTTATTCAGAGTGTGAACAATAGATCTCAGAGGAGCTGATTTAGAGTTATCCTCTGTGTTGCCATTTTAAAGATACCATGTTTTCATATAGCTGAAATTCTCACAGCAAACAACAGTCCTTCTTCCACATATTTTCTTAAAGTTGTATTTCTCAGATCTCTGGAGTTTTGTTCTTGGGGTTTTATATTAACACTTATTTGAGAATCACATTTTTATGTTTAAAAACTATATAATACAGCCAGAATTTTGGAACCTGCACTCAGTTCAGACATCAACACCCAAAGACAGAAGATAATCTTCTATTTCAGAAGCCATACACTGTGGCAGCTGCTCCATACTGGCCTCGCTATTTTTAATTTACTCAGAATGGAGAGTGCCTATGGTTCTAAGTTAGTACCTGCCATTGATGAAATCACTGGTGTTATAGATATAATATAATATATATTATATAATATTATAGATTCAGACCACTAAAACCTTCCACAGAATTTCTCTAAATTGAAAAGGGTAAAAAAGCATAGATATGTCTTCAAAGCACTTTACTATTCAGTAAAAGAAGTTTCTATCTTTTTCAGGGACATAAAAGCCGAAGGCTGCAGGTGCTAATGACCCACAATCTAGGGTTGTAATTAAGTTATGGGAGTTAAGATGCAGTTGCAGAGAGTTCTGAACCTACATTTACTGAGTGGCTAAGATATAATGCTGGTAGCAATCTGTTAAAAGCTCCAGTGTAGATCCAACACTGTNACCTGCCATTGATGAAATCACTGGTATTATAGATATAATATATATTATATAATATTATAGATTCAGACCACTAAAACCTTCCACAGAATTTCTCTAAATTGAAAAGGGTAAAAAAGCATAGATATGTCTTCAAAGCACTTTACTATTCAGTAAAAGATGTTTCTATCTTTTTCAGGGACATAAAAGAAAAGCCGAAGGCTGCAGGTGCTAATGACCCACAATCTAGGGTTGTAATTAAGTTATGGGAGTTAAGATGCAGTTGCAGAGAGTTCTGAACCTACATTTACTGAGTGGCTAAGATATAATGCTGGTAGCAATCTGTTAAAAGCTCCAGTGTAGATCCAACACTGTGAAGCACTTAAAGCAACAGTGCCCATCAACAGTACTGCTCTGTATCAGCTAACCTGTGGCAGTGCGGTAGTGTTTCCTCTGCTTGCTTGGTGTTTATCTGTTCAGCAAAATCTGCTTCTGAGGTGTCTGAAAGCCAAGAATACTCCCTGGAAACTGTGTTGCTGCTAAGGGATATGGGTCATATGGGTTGTGTGTTAGTTGTAACTTCCATGCTCCCTATATTTCAGTGAGTGATGTCTATTTACCAGAAGAGCTTAATTAGTATTGTGCTTTCACTGAATTAATACTTATTCCTGCTTTAGTGAACGCTGAATTATCTAGAAAAGAAAAAATCTATCATTTTAGCCACTAGGCGGTATGGATAAGGAACCAAAAATGGCTTGTTTTGTTTTGTGCAATAAGATACTATGCTAATGGAAATGCTATGAAATAAGGTGTTATGCTAAGGACTTGTACAAAGGAAGCTGGTGGCAGCTGCCAAGACTTCCAGGCAATGCTGTCCATCCTTAAGTCCTACCTACAGACCACAATTTTGTATGTGTGTAGGCAAGGGATGTTCTTATTAACAGCTGTCTGTCAGTTAATAGACATGCTTAGGAGGATGGATGGATCCACACGGCAACATAAGGATGAAATGCATGTCGAGACCCAAAAGCATTCCTCAGCAAGACGTCTCTGGGGCTTAGTGTGGAGAGGTGAACAGGAAACCCAGGATGAGGTTGCTGGCTTGCATTTGACAATGGCAGTCAACAGGACAAAAAAAGACAGATATTGCCGTATTCCCAGAGGCTGGGAAAATAAACCCACATCATAATGTACCCGAATTAGGGAAATTGAAAGTGGCTTACCGAGGGGAGAGAAATTCTCATATTTCTTCATGAGGAGCAGAGGTTACATGGTGTGGAGACCCCATGACTCTTGAAAGGCCTGACCCAAATAATGTCTGAGATTTGTGAATATAGAGGGAGACATGCTCAGAGGTAGGCTTGTCTTAACTATAACTGTACATTTCTCTTGCTATCCAAAGCACTGAGCAATTGTTGGAAGCTTGAAAGTCACTTTTGTGGGGTGCTGGCTGTGTGTTCCCAGGAGGCTGAGGAGCAAGCTGAAGAAGTCACAAAGCTGACTTCTGGGAAAGACCTTCTTTAGTCGATGGAGCTTGTGGCAGCAGCCACAAGTAATGGGGAAGGGGACTTTGCTTTCAAAAGAAACACTAGAAAGAACACTCCTCTAGAAGGGTCTTGGAAAAGACCCTAGTACCCAGGTTTTGCTTAATCTCTGAAAACTTGAAACCCAACTGTTTATGCCATGTTAACATCCAGAGCAGAGCTATTTCAAGCTGGTGCTAACTACTTGAGGACAGGTCTCTATAGAGGCTATTCTATAAAATCACTTCTGACACCTTACATCTTTCACTGAAAAGAATTGCAGCACGACCAGCCAGCCCTGTCCAGGGCACAGCACACCTAACAGACTGCTAGAACAATGCATAGCTCTTTCAGACTACTTTATTTTTGCAATGAGTTAATATTTCTGGCTGGTAGCACATATGAGATGCAGCTAATAGTTTATCTGCTGAGGGCATTGCAGGTGCAATAACAATCACACCCCTCCGATAGTGCTATCTGGGGACAAAATGCCTAACTGTGCTCAGAGCACTTGCCATTGAAATAACGGCACTGTAAGGGGAGCGCTGATTACAGCCTTCCACGAAACATTAGATCTACAGATAACGTGCTGTTTGTAACTTGCCAAGTACGTTGCTCATGAGCAATGCAGGAGAATCAATTCCCTAGTTAGTACAAATTAGTATACATCTTTTTTCTGAATGCTGAGGAATATTAGGTTATGTGAGTTCTTGTGCACAAGGTCTTTTGATCATGGAAGTGATTTGTATGTCTTGTCAGAAAACACCTTTTCAGTTGCTAAGACACATTTTGCAATGTATAAGGCTCCAAACATGCGGAAGGAATGGAGTTGTTAACATACCTGATGTCAGGCTGATAATATTTTGCTGTTACATTTGTAAAGTTAGTGTACTTCCACAAAGGAATCTGCATCTGTCAGACTTTTTGAAGTGCTTCTAAACTCATTCTGTGTATTCCTTCAACGTCGTTCACATTGCTGTTGAGCTGAGGTTCAAAAGATCATATTGTAAGATTTTTTAGTGTCTTGAATAGCAATTCAGTCCTGCTTAATGTGTCTGTTATAAAATGTTAAAATGGAGTGATTGTAATTGGTATTGAAAAATATCAATGCTTATCATGCTGTCTTGAAAATGAGACTGCAACTTCGTCCAGATCTGGTAGTTATTATGTACTTAATAGCAAAGGAATTTTAAAATTGGCCCAAACCTGTTCTTCCTGAAGCAAGTGGTAAAACTCCAGTTTAGTCAAATAGAAGAAGGATTAGATAAATGCTGACTGCTTGTAAATTCCCATCTGTTAACATTCAACTTCAGTAGAAATTTTCCATACGTTCTACTTGCAAGACTAGATGACTATGTTAACTAATTAGAAGCACTGTTAAAATATTTACTATTTGAACTTTCAAACACATGAAAAGATTAATGAAATTCTACTGGGGTGTTTTTCAGAGTTTTTGTAGAAAAATCTCTACTTTGCTAACTGAAAAATAGAACTGCTACAACAGTGCTTACCAAAACCTCAATACCTGTCCCTTAAAATTCTGAGCAGCTACAAAGAACATCCCTTCATGACTGAATATCTGACTACTAATGGAAGGAACCTTGAGGAATTCAGTATTAAGGGGTCTTGTGTTTTTACACTAAATCTTCAGTAAGTGCAAACCAGCTCCCGAATATAGGGTTAGTGTTGATTGATATAAGCCCTGGTGTTGATTGATATAAATCTTTCATGTCCTTCCCCTTGTCTATGCTCTGAGTAGGAAACAGGCTCTCGGGCCAAGACTGTGGCTTGTGCTCTGGAGTTGATGCTTGTGAGCTGGTCTCACAAGTCCTGACTCCAGAAAGGACCTCCTCAGTCTCTATGCATATCTCACCCCAAGCAGCTGAGCAAGTGCCTGCAGGATTACCAACTGGACCCTCAGTCTCCAAGCTGCTGGGCTGGACAGTATTAAAAAACAAACAAACAAAAAAAACCAAAACAAACAAAAAGAGCAAATGAGAACCAAACCCAACAGCTTTAAGGGTCTGGTGAATTTGAAACTTTTCTACAATGTGTAACATTGAAATATCATTTGTTTTCCCAACATAATGCATATGGTATTTGTTGAAAATGATTGTAAATGACATTCTCCCTTAGTGGCAAAAGCACTGAAAGCAGCCAGATGGTTAGCAGAAATATAGATTAACAGACCATGACCACTTGGTCCCATAGTTTTTCTCACTGGCAACTGAAACAACTTTTTTCAAATTGAACATCTAAGTGCTTTGGAAAAAGTGCAGTTTCTTCAGAAGTAATAGCACAATTATTGTTTTTAGCAGTATTTTCCTCTCCACCTCTCCTGAGTACTACTAATTCTAATAGAATAAGTGGAAAAATACATAGCAATTTAAGTTACTAAATTATATCACAATATATTAGTCTAAAGTTCCTTCTTTCCATTTGAGAGACCTGGCTTGTGTCTGCACACTAAATCATACTTTTTTTAATCTCAAAGTGAAAATGTATGTACCAGGAAACTTTTTAAATTAACTGAGGCCAGAAGGCACAATAATTGTCATTTAATCTAACATCCATTTTTTTCTCTGGGCGAAGTAGCCCACAGTCTCCCTAGGATGAGACATGCTGGCCATTAGCATAATAAAAAAGCTCTTTTTGCAAAATGCCTAATCTGACTCCACTAAAAGCTATTCTCTGGGTGGGCATATCTTCCGCATGTCTGAGTGGCCCTATCATGGTATAAAGCAGGTGAATATCTGGCCCAAGGTGTCAGAAGACACTTGCCAACTCACAGGCTCTGTATCTGGCTTACAGCTTTAAATGTTCCGGTGACACACTGGGAGGCAGGAAAGATAGCATGAGCATCAGCTGGAGAGCTCACTGCCATGTCAAATCAATGGGGCTTTTGCTAAATAACTCAGTAAATCATTAACCTGCTGCATTTAAAAAAAACTCAATAGCAAGATGAGTCCCATTGTGAGATGGTGCTTCAAAGAAATAATTTGGAGTGGTTCGTTGCAGAGACTTAAATTGATGCCTTTCAACTTTGCAATGAAGCCAAAAAGAACTGAAGAATTAGGAAAAAATAATAACCAGGATCTTTAAATAATTCAGTCATTTCAGACACCTGCTATGAGGGCTGTGAGTCTTATAAAAAGAGAGACTGAGTAATGAGTGAACTGTTGTGGGAATCTTGGTATTTTATTGATGGAAATAGGCAAATTCCACAGGAGATGACATTGATTAAGCAGAGACTAAGCTTCAGGGAACCGGGTTTCAGTTCCAGTATCTGCTGCAGACTCCATGTAATGCTGCTATCACTTCACTGTTGTGCTGAGTTTTATTATGGTTGCTTCTACAAACCCTGATTGAAATCAGAGCCACATCATGCTACACATAGCACAAATATCCTGGAACAAAGAGCCTCTTCGTCCAAGACCTTCCTGTGCAATTAAGCAACAAAAGGGATAAAAAGAAGATAGGGTTGCACAAAGCTGCACAGCAGCAGTATTGAATCCCAAAGCAGCAGTCTCCTGGTACCCAACTCAAGGCTGTTCTACTAGATCATAGTAAACCCAAGATTTGACCCAGGTTTGCTCAGACAAATAGACCACATATCTTTCTTCACTACTACAGTGAAATCATAGTTACAGGGGAATCATATGAGCAGTAAATGGTCTCTCGAGGTCCCTTCCAAACTGAATTTTCCTAGATCATAGGATAAGGTTTATCTTCGTGTATTTGTTGCCAGCCTTTAGGGAAAAAAATAAAATAGAACACATTTGCTACATTTTGTATAGCAGGCAGCACTGAAGAAGGATAATATCTTTAAAATGGTTTGGCTGTGGAATGGCTGTTAAGCTCTTGCTTGACATCTAATACAGAGTCAAACTTCAGTCACATCTGCATATACCATTAATCAGACTGATGTGCAAATATTTGTCCTATACTGTTCATTATTTGGAAGGGTCTTGGATGCCTATCAGGATGCTGCAAACCAGCCTCCAGGAGAATTATTTTGAATGCTTGGGTGCCAAACTCCCTTCAAGCATTTCAGTTTGTGGTGAAACTCTACTCAATAGCTCCTATTACACTAAAATCAGCCAGCAGGACTTACCCTCTCAGGCGCTGTTCCATACAGGCAGTGGGGAAAAAAAAATCTAGCACTTGAATACAGCCATTAATGCTTACAGATTGGGACCAGAGTGCTGATGTGCCAAGGGTGTAGCAATCCAAAAGACAGATTCATTGCAGATCTGACTTATCCATCAATCTTTATTCAGAAAAGTATTTAAGCCTTGCTGAGCTCTTAAGTACATGCAGATGATTTCATGCTACTCCAAAAGATGAACCTAATTATGCTTTCTGCTGCAATTATTTAGAGATCATCTATAGGGAACCCCTCCCATTTGTCAAAATTCAATATCCAAACACTAGATATAGGGGAAAACATTGAAAAAGGTTTGTTTTGCTGATACTGGATTAGACTGAGTGGTATGTGGTAAAAATGTGTGATACATAAAGCACTTGCATCCCACACTGCATGTGAATGTATTGCTTAAATGAATATGGTGAATTCATAATGTGGTGCAATAGCTGTTGAACAGCACGTGAATCTGTTGTTTATGTTCATCCCACACTCGAGCCATGACACATTGGAATTTAGACAGAGAAGAGCAATGGCTACCTGCCAAAACTAACTATCTTTGTGCACTTAAAGGGAAGAATTCCTCTGTCATGCAGCAAAAGTTGTGGCACTACAGAATGATGTGATTATGAAGAGTGACCTGCTAGACAAGGAGCCCACTTTCAGGGTAAGAGCTTGCTGTGGGACTTGCCCAGTCAGTGGACTCCCATCATTCAGGCTAGTGTTTGCTGAAGGAACCTGAGGCAGTCAGACCCCAAAACATGTAACTCTAAATTGAAGAAGTATTTTATTTATGGTACTTGATGCTTTTAGAGAAATAATGATATAAGGTATTGTCCCAAGCGAAATGAAGTATGTTTCAGCTGAGACCCAGGCTTCTACCTTGCAGAGGTGTGACTGTAGCATGCCTGCTGCCAGAGTCGGGTTATTTTCCTTTAGTCAGGTTGGAAGCTTCGCCTCTAGTGAAGTAAACCTCCAAGTAAAGTTTTTTTACCCTCCAAGTAAAGTTTTTCCTCATGTTGAGATGGAATTTTCTGTATTTCAGCTTGTGCCCATTGCCCCTTGTCCTGTCGCTGGGAACCACTGAAAAGAGACTGGCCCCATCCTCTTTACACCCACCCTTTAGATATTTATAAGCATTGATGAGATCTCCTCTGAGTCTTCTCTTCTCCGGGCTAAACAGACCCAGATCTTTCAGCCTTTCCTCATAAGAGGGGTGCTCTATTCCCTTGAACATCTTCATAGCCCTCTGCTGAAATGGCTCCAGCAGTCCCTTGTCTTTCTTGAGCTGGGAAGCCCAGAATTGGACACAATACTCCAGATATGGCCTCACCAGGGCAAAGTAGAGGGAGAGGATAACCTCCCTTCACCTGCTGGCCATGGTCTTTTTAATGCACCCCAGGATACCACTGGCCTTCTTGGCCACAAGGGCACATTGCTGCCTCATGGTCAACTTATTGTCCACCAGGACTCCCAGGTCACCCCCTAACCTGTACTCATGCATGGGGTTATTCCTCCCTAGGTGCAGGACCCTACACTTGCCCTTGTTGAACCTCATTAGGTTCCTCTCTGCCCAAGTGCCCTGCCTGTCCAGGTCTCTCTGTATGGCGGCACAGCCTTCTGGTGTGTCAGCCACTCCTCCCAGTTTTGTGTCCTCAGCAAACTTGCTGTGGGTACACTCTGTCCCCTCATCCAGGTCATTGATGAATATATTGAACAAGACTGGACCCAGTACTGGCCCCTGGGGGACACCACTAGTTACAGGCCTCCAATTAGACTCTGTGCCACTGATCGTAACCCTCTGAGCTCTGACATTCAGCCCGTTCTCAATCCACCTCACTGTCTACTCATCTAACCCACACTTCCTAAGCTTACCTATGAGGAGGTTAGGTGAGACAGTGTCAAAAGCCTTGCTGAAGTCGAGGCAGGCAATGTCCACTGCTCTCCTCTCGTCCACCCAGCCAGTCATGCCATCACAGAAGGCTATCAGATTGGTCAAGCATGATTTGCCCTTGGTGAATACATGTTGACCACTCCTGATAACCTTCTCTTCTACGTGCTTAGGGATGACATCCAGAAAGAATTGTTCCATCACCTTTGCAGGGGTGGAGGTGAGGCTGACTGGCCTGTAGCTTCCTGGGTCTTCCTTCTTGTCCTTTTTGAAGACTGGCATGGCATTGGCTTTCCTCTAGTCCTCAGGCACCTCTCCTGTTCTCCATGACCTCTCAAAGATGATGTAGAGCTGCTTCACGATAACATCTCCCAGCTCCCTCAGCTCTCGTGGGTGCATCAGGGCCCATGGATTTGTGGGTCTTGAGTTTGGCTATGTGATGGAGATGAGCTGTCAGTCAACTGAAGGACAGGATACTTAGAAACTTAATAAAATGAAATATTTTAGGAAGATGTAGGTCATGGGATCTGGGAATCATGTTGAGCCTAGCAAGGATTTTCAGTGCAGATATTCTGACCTGAGAACATGTTGCTAGATCCTCTGGTCTGCAGCCCAGTGTATCAAAAGACCTTAAAACAATATGTAGTGCTTCTGTACTGGGGACAGTAAACCCTGGGTAAGAGAAACATTTCCTCAGAAAAAGATGCAGATTTGATTTGAACTTATCTAATGATATGGCTCCACCCCTGCCCCAACATTTTATTGCAATAATTAAGCTCCTTCACTGTTAAAAGCTGTACCCTCTTCCATTTGAATCTATCTCCCTTCTGCTCTCAGGTGCTGCCTTTTTACATATTTCTCCATTATTTAAATGTATCTTCAATACCCAGAATTTTATCCACATTAAGCTATTCCGCTCTTCATTCACCTTTTAATCTTTGTTTTGGTAATTTAAGCAGAGTGCACTAATTAAACCTCTTGGGTTTTTTTTCATCCTCAAACTAAAACATTCTGCTTCCTCTCCAACTTTCCAGTATCTTTTCAGAAATGCAAAAATGGCTGCACATAGTATTTTAGCAGTGGTGTCAGACATGTCATAGCAAACACTGTTCTCGAATTGCCATATGCAGAGCTATGCAATAGCTTTATGGCAAATAGTTTAAGGCATAGCTTATAGAGAATACATTTTAAGAATCCTTTAAGGACCCAAAATTGGATCCTTCTACTGGTGACAGCTCCTAAGTGCTCCCACATAACATCCCTTAAATAAAAGTACTTGCTTGGAACAGTACTTAGCCCATATGCAAGCTCACTTGGTGGGGTGCTGTTGTTGTGATTGACTTACTGCAAGAATAAGCCTTACCCTCTCCAGAAATGCCAATGCATATATAAGCTGCATAGACTCTAATTTGTTTGCCAAAGTAAGAGGCCAGGAAAAGACAACTTTGTACAGGTTGAGTTTTCCTTTTTCCCCTTTTCCTCAGTGAGGTGGGCTCGATTGTCATTTTGGCTGGTATTTTACACAATGGAGACACATCAGCACACCTTCCCAGTGCAGACGTGCTTCTTTCAGTGGCAAAGTCCTTTGAGCGTTTAGGGTCTGTACTAATGCTGGGCAGTTTTCCCAGTGGCTGCCAAAGGATTTCAGAGTGCCAGGCTCACCATTTCTCAGTGGCACTTCTGCTTCTAACTTCCTTCAGCGCTGCAGAGATCTGCAGCAACACATTCCCATCATGGTGAAGAAGCAAAGCACCGAAAGCAAGACAGAATCTACCGTCTTGCCTTTATACAAGCACAGAAATTAGGAGAGATTTTTTCAGGACAAGAATCTCAAGTAAAGAAAAATACCGTCACACTGGGCAAGGTGCCTGTTCCTGGAGATACTATGGGTTTTGAAAAGCTTCTGATTTATCTAATCTGTTTTGCAAGCCACAGGGGACTGCAGGTCATGCTGCAGTTCTGCTTGCTGAGACTGATGCTCCACAGCTTTCTGCTGCTTCTGTCTGCTTGACAGTATCACTGGGAGCCAGGTTTGGGGTGTGCATTGGGACCACAGAATGGGGTCCCCAGGAAGAGCCTTTTCAAGGGACAAACAGCATCTAGCCCTGCATCCTTGCAGCAGCATTTCTTAGGTAAACAATAAGGTCTATGTGTGGTTTTGCACACATTTGTCCCTACCTACCCACACGTACATAGAAAAACAGAGTATTTATCACAATCAGTTCTTTCTGGCCTTTAAAGCAGGCTGTGAACTCCTCCACCAGTCCCAGTGCACTGTGAGCAGCCTGTTTATGCCATTGCACTGAGTTAACAGAAACTCCACCAGTCTGAATCCAGCCTGCGCTGTTTGTTTNCATGGCATTGGCTTTCCTCTAGTCCTCAGGCACCTCTCCTGTTCTCCATGACCTCTCAAAGATGATGTAGAGCTGCTTCACGATAACATCTCCCAGCTCCCTCAGCTCTCGTGGGTGCATCAGGGCCCATGGATTTGTGGGTCTTGAGTTTGGCTATGTGATGGAGATGAGCTGTCAGTCAACTGAAGGACAGGATACTTAGAAACTTAATAAAATGAAATATTTTAGGAAGATGTAGGTCATGGGATCTGGGAATCATGTTGAGCCTAGCAAGGATTTTCAGTGCAGACATTCTGACCTGAGAACATGTTGCTAGATCCTCTGGTCTGCAGCCCAGTGTATCAAAAGACCTTAAAACAATATGTAGTGCTTCTGTACTGGGGACAGTAAACCCTGGGTAAGAGAAACATTTCCTCAGAAAAAGATGCAGATTTGATTTGAACTTATCTAATGATATGGCTCCACCCCTGCCCCAACATTTTATTGCAATAATTAAGCTCCTTCACTGTTAAAAGCTGTACCCTCTTCCATTTGAATCTATCTCCCTTCTGCTCTCAGGTGCTGCCTTTTTACATATTTCTCCATTATTTAAATGTATCTTCAATACCCAGAATTTTATCCACATTAAGCTATTCCGCTCTTCATTCACCTTTTAATCTTTGTTTTGGTAATTTAAGCAGAGTGCACTAATTAAACCTCTTGGGTTTTTTTTCATCCTCAAACTAAAACATTCTGCTTCCTCTCCAACTTTCCAGTATCTTTTCAGAAATGCAAAAATGGCTGCACATAGTATTTTAGCAGTGGTGTCAGACATGTCATAGCAAACACTGTTCTCGAATTGCCATATGCAGAGCTATGCAATAGCTTTATGGCAAATAGTTTAAGGCATAGCTTATAGAGAATACATTTTAAGAATCCTTTAAGGACCCAAAATTGGATCCTTCTACTGGTGACAGCTCCTAAGTGCTCCCACATAACATCCCTTAAATAAAAGTACTTGCTTGGAACAGTACTTAGCCCATATGCAAGCTCACTTGGTGGGGTGCTGTTGTTGTGATTGACTTACTGCAAGAATAAGCCTTACCCTCTCCAGAAATGCCAATGCATATATAAGCTGCATAGACTCTAATTTGTTTGCCAAAGTAAGAGGCCAGGAAAAGACAACTTTGTACAGGTTGAGTTTTCCTTTTTCCCCTTTTCCTCAGTGAGGTGGGCTCGATTGTCATTTTGGCTGGTATTTTACACAATGGAGACACATCAGCACACCTTCCCAGTGCAGACGTGCTTCTTTCAGTGGCAAAGTCCTTTGAGCGTTTAGGGTCTGTACTAATGCTGGGCAGTTTTCCCAGTGGCTGCCAAAGGATTTCAGAGTGCCAGGCTCACCATTTCTCAGTGGCACTTCTGCTTCTAACTTCCTTCAGCGCTGCAGAGATCTGCAGCAACACATTCCCATCATGGTGAAGAAGCAAAGCACCGAAAGCAAGACAGAATCTACCGTCTTGCCTTTATACAAGCACAGAAATTAGGAGAGATTTTTTCAGGACAAGAATCTCAAGTAAAGAAAAATACCGTCACACTGGGCAAGGTGCCTGTTCCTGGAGATACTATGGGTTTTGAAAAGCTTCTGATTTATCTAATCTGTTTTGCAAGCCACAGGGGACTGCAGGTCATGCTGCAGTTCTGCTTGCTGAGACTGATGCTCCACAGCTTTCTGCTGCTTCTGTCTGCTTGACAGTATCACTGGGACCCAGGTTTGGGGTGTGCATTGGGACCACAGAATGGGGTCCCCAGGAAGAGCCTTTTCAAGGGACAAACAGCATCTAGCCCTGCATCCTTGCAGCAGCATTTCTTAGGTAAACAATAAGGTCTATGTGTGGTTTTGCACACATTTGTCCCTACCTACCCACACGTACATAGAAAAACAGAGTATTTATCACAATCAGTTCTTTCTGGCCTTTAAAGCAGGCTGTGAACTCCTCCACCAGTCCCAGTGCACTGTGAGCAGCCTGTTTATGCCATTGCACTGAGTTAACAGAAACTCCACCAGTCTGAATCCAGCCTGCGCTGTTTGTTTTGCTGCCAGGAGGAAAGAAAAAATCCTTGAACAAAATGCCCCCCCTTTAGGGGTGTGATATATTTTCAGTTCAGCTTGCTGATAGGGCAAGAAGTCAGAGCTGGATTTTATGGATCCATGGAGGCAGAATTTGACCTCTGACAAATAAGTATTCAATTTATCCATCGTCTTCTCCTACCAGGTGATCTGTGAATGCTGCCCATGGGTGTTTCACCCTTGTGCTGGGACAGCACTGTGTCACTTGCATCAGCTGCCTATTTATATTCCTTCCCTGACTGCAGTCCGGGAATCTCTCTGCTGACTTCCTAGATATGTAACACAAATCCACCTTCCCTCATCGCTTGGCTTCTTATCTGTTCATGCGTTGTCTACACAGTGCATGGCCATTTCCTCTTGTCCAGTTCATCCTTTGCTACTCCCAGAAGTATCTTGGTACTGCACTGTTAGACTCAGCAAAATTCCTTGGAAAGAAATGCACAGCTTTTTCCTCTTCATTCATATCATATGCTCTGAAATTCACACCCAGGTGACATACAGGAAAAAGTGAACTCTGCATTGTGAGTGAGAGCATTGATTGAGAGCTTTGGCACTAAATGCTGTAAAGTGATTAGCAGCATGAGGCAAGCAAGCTTGCTCATGCCACCTCCATGCAAGCATACACCTGCAAATCCAGAGTTAACACACACAGAAACAAGGGCACTGTGTTGATGCAAGAGCAAATTGCTCCTATAATGGCATGTGTGATCTTCTGAAACCAAGCTTATGGGGGGGGACAGATAAATTATGTAAGTAACTCTCAGTTATTTAAGTGCACGATCCAGTTTGAGAACTCATTAGGAGATCGCAAAGTGTACTAACACAGCCAACAGTTACCCAAGCAGTCTAGAGAAAACTGACACCACAGAAGGAAACTTTTAGATTCAGTGATGTCTTACTATGGCTGGCTGAAAGCCAGAAAGCACAGAGCTACCTAATGCAACACAGAAATCGGCTGGAGGTTTTGGAAAGGTCTTCCAGGTAGGGGGGGGGGAAGAGGACTAAACAACCCTTTAATTCGTGTATGCTCCAAATGATTCAAGATTACATGGAGATTGCAACATACTGCCTACAACTAGTAGTGATGGGATCAATAAGGAGCTTGTGAGCCAAAGCAGCCACATAGCTTCTTGAATCTCCTCTAAAACGAAAGAAACACAGTGTTTCTTTTGGCATGCCCAGTCATCTACTGGATTCCGTGCTTTGCACCAGCAAAATCCAGCTGGGAGGAGAGTTCTTCGAAGGCCGTAGCACTTATGCACAGCAAAGGCATCCCTTTGCCTACCCTGACACGAGTCTGGTGTGCAGGATGCAGCTTTGCAGTTTATGCGCTGCTCAAAATGCAGTGGCGCTACTGCAATTTTTCATTTTTCTAGGGCAAGAGAAATACTTGCTTCACTTGATACCTTCCCATCCACTTGTACAGCTAGGAGAAATGCAGGATTTTGTCCTCTCCTGCATGAAGATGTCTGAAACCCAAATTTACCTCCTTGGAAAGCATTTGATTGTGGGACTATGATCTCTTCTGGAGTGGATATTGCAATCCCTCCCCTTCTGCATAAGCAGTGCATGGAGTAGCTAAGAATCACTGGAGGGAGAGAACGCTTGCGTGCCTCTTCAATCTAGGGAGTAGGACTATCTGTGAGAAATAGGAACTGGGATTAGCAAATAGGAACTGGGATTAGCTATAGAATTTAAATGCAGTCACATGCTGTGAACCTAAGGACTAGATCACCCTTCCCCTCAAGCAGATGCTTCTCCTATAGTTACAATCAGCCTGGACTTTTTAGTCATGGTACAATTCACTGCCACTGAGCTGATCAAATTATCACAGTGTCTGGTTTACAATATCACTGATTAAGTCACAGAGGAGGAAGCTAATTATAGAGGAGCATGCTATTTACACACAGGGATGCTGTAGCAAGCTCTGCAGGAGGCAGATGGAAGTATCTTGAAAGAAAAAAAGGGGAAAGGCATATGGCAGTAAAACACAATTTTTGTGGGGAATGCTACAGCCCCTCTTCCTCCTCTTGAGGCATTTCTTCTCTATGGCAGAGATGGTCTGAGGAGCGCTCTCAGAGTTTGAGGGTACAACTCCAAGAGGCCGCATTAATTTTATTACTGGGCATGTGATCATTATGCTGCAGACTAGAATAGCTCAAACTTGGCTTTAATGTCAACCTATCAGTGTATTCATCACTGAACAAGCATTACATAATTACACTGAATCACAAGATTAGAATATAAGGGATTGTTTTTTGGGGGGGTATCTTAATACAGAATGATCTAATTTGTATTGATCTTTCTTTCTATAACATGTTTAAGGGTAAGTGTACTTAGGAGCCAACCACATCATAAAAACAAGGTCTGGAGTCAAATGGAGGAGAGCTGTGGCACAACCACACTGTAGGTACTTGCTCAGAAAATTCATTGCAGCAAATGGAACTGATAACTATCTTCAGTGCACTTCAAGTGAAATATTTTAAATGCAAAACAATTTAATATTGTACCTATGACTGACATTATTTTCTACAATGATCAAAGATGCTGTTGCTGTCCAACTTTACAGTGGGAGGCACAAGTTTCTGGAATGTGAATCTGGCATTGCCTTAATTTGTGTCTTGTGTGATGGTTTGCAAAGGGAGTATAATAAAGAACTGCTGATTACAACATGCCCTTACACCCATTTAGCATGTGTGTTAAGGCCAGAGAAAGACATCGGCCAATTAAGGCTAACCTGTTTTATAAATCCTCTGGTATAAAGTTTTCTGACTTGTAACCGTAAGATTTAAAATATATATATATATATCTGTTCACCAGGAATTCATGGAAATGCTGCTTTAGCTGTACAGGAAGCCTGCAGTGGAATATAAAGTTATTTTGGTAGGATGGCTGGCAAGCAGTGTTATATAAGCTGAGCTTTTCCAAGGGTGGAGCAAGCCAGACCTGGTCGTTGCAAAAGCTGGGAGAGAAAAGTTTAACTAGCAAACTATAATATGCTACTTTTCTTATAGGAGTTTAACAGACCAGGGGGGCTTAAGGGACTTTCCTATAGGACATATATGAATCCCCTGCAGTCACATCATTAAGCCCCCAACAGGTCAGCAGAAGTGCAGATAGTACAAGCAGAAGGAGGAATTGGATTACTCCACTTTGGCTGGTTCTTGAAGGGCATTTAGCAGACCATTTTCAGCTTGAGAGAATCAATTAGCACAGTAGGAAGGGGGGAAGGCCATAATTTCCTCTCTGTGGGAATGACCATTGAGAAATCAGGTGGTAGGAGAGCTATAAGCATTTACTTTGTGAGGGTGAGCTTTGAAACAGGGGTCATCTATTTTGCCTCTGCTTATAGAGAGCCTAAGTAGCAGTCAGCTGGATTCTGAGATTTTTTTTGTCCACAGCCTGGTAGGTAATTTTTTGAAAGAGAAATGGGACTGAGGAGTAGGAGATGTTGTGTGAACTACCTCTATCTGGGGTATCAGTAATACCACCTCTTCCACATCATCACTAAAAGCCTGAGCTATCAGCAGAGTTGCTGCTTGGAGTCCAACAGCCCTGTCTGGGATGCTGAAGATGAGACGGAGAGACAGGCTGTCAGTGCGTGTTCGCACAGAGGAAGGAACAAGCTGCTTGAAAAACATATCTGAGACAGGAGCTTTTATTCCTTCAGCTGGCACAGCCTTCGCTTTGTCTAGACCCATGTGCAACATGGAAACGCCTAGTGGGAGCATGCCAGGGCCAGGCTGGTCTCTGGTTCTCAGAGAGGAGGGAAGATCAGCAGCTGGTGTCTAAACCAGGGAAAGTCACCCTTCCACGAGGAAGAAATTGATGATTTGTGGCAATACAGGGAGGTTTGCCCCTGTGTGAGTTGTCATTCCTGAGGTAGTTTCTCTTCTGCTAGTGAAGGTCTCACTCATCTATTAGAGGGGTGCTTGCAAGCCCTGATAATGGAATACACATATGGACTGTGTAGTCTCTGGGCTGATGTGCCCAGTGGTGCTCTCCTCTGAAGTAACCTGTGGGGCACTATGGAAGGGACGAAATGCCCTATTGTATTGCAACTGCCTCACAAGAATGGGTCAAGTGTTGAGGTAAATCTTCCATAAGTAGGTTCGGTATGTATGCCCTGGAAGGATGGAAAAACTGTAAGGAAAGGAATATAACTCATCTTTGCAACTTTATAAAAGCAGAATTCCCCTGTAGACAGCTTCTCTAGTTGGTCTGCTTTGGTGTAGAGTGCCATTTCAAAGAGCAATTAGAAATTCAAGAGTTTTCCGCTCACATGTGCAGCCTTGTGCTGTCTCACACCAGCTCACCCCTGGGAGAGCATCTTTTGCTTTCCCACTGTGTCTGAGTAAGATCGGTCTGCTCTGTCACAGGGGTAAGAAAAACAGGTCGAGTCCAGTTGTGGCAAATTCAGCATTCTAATGAGGTGGTAAAATAGTCAGATACCAATTTTCAGCTTGACTCCTTCAGTAGTAAGTTGCAAGACACCTACAATATAGGCTTGAAAATAAGGCATGTTAGATAATTGTGTCCTGGTATTTACTTTCTGAACTGGTCTAAAGAGGATGTTTTAATGCTGTGAACAGACCTGCTTAAATGTTCATAAGAGTCTCAGTATAAAATCCTAATGAACAATAATCTGTCTCTAATTCCTCTAATGTAGTCTCTGGTCTGAATGATAGCACTTGTATTACTTTCTATGAAACACATTTACCTCCTGCAATTCATTTGACTGTAATTCTTTTGCAGTTTGTATTTGGCTGGTTTTGTTTTATACTTAATAGTAATTCTATCTAAGCACAGATACATTTCTTAAAAAAAAAAAACAAACAAAACAAAAACATGTTTAAATAGTATCAGAATAAGATTCTTCTAGCTGCAGCTATAATAACACCTCTAATGTTTAACAAGCCACAAGAACTGGAAGAATAGAATAATTTACTTGGCCCATAAAAGAGCAGAAGTAGTTACATAAAATGAACATATCAGTCTGCTGTTATTCCTATTCCACACGGTTCCCTGTGGCTTATTTCATTTTAGGCTTCTTTTTTTTCTGAGGAAAATTAATTCAATGATGATACAGTTTCTTCTGGGTCAGAGAGACCAGGTTAGCCAGAAAGAAATGACTTCTTAGAAATATAAAGATATTATGCTTCCTGGCTTTCAACCCTGTTACTAGGATAATAGATGGATATAAATTTCAACAAATACAAAATAAGCCCAATTGGAGAGCTACTCCAGAGGGACTCTGAAATGAGACAAAAACAAATGGGTTTATAGAACTGGAAAACAAAATACTACATTACTTACATCACTTTTCCTGAAGGCATAAAAAGATATTAAAAAGTCATTAGCCATGCTAGCTTAGTCACCTGAGAATCTTTGGGAATGACACTTCAATTCCACTTTCTTAATGACCATGTGGGTTTGTGGAAGTGGAAAGACAACAGAATTAATTCTTCTGGAGGAGTTCTGTGCAGGGAAGGTGGCAAAGTGTTCCGAGCAGCTCTGAGACGAGCTCCTGCTCTAAAGACACCTTTAAAGGTCAGGCCCTGTGTCAGATGTAGTCACCGTGGCTGATATTTCAGCCTGTGCTAAGTCTGCAGAGGTAGCGCTGGCAGCTTCTGCGGAAGTCTCGTTATGTGTCTAGAAACCTTTCCAGTTGTCCGATAATTTTATGTCTTCTAGTTTTATAAGGCTGTGCATTGTACCGCTATAACTTTATGCTCTTTTAGGGAACAGCGTAACTTTTGGGGCAGGGTGAAAACTACTCCTAGCTGGCTGATATTGTCACTTGGCAGTCGGAGGTCTGTCTTCCCAGGAGGGGACACTTGCACTGTGTTCAGGAAGAAGTGGGCTTTGGGACCAGATGTCCAACTGCCTCAGTGAGTGGTCTAGTGTCATTACTGGCTTACAGCCAATATACCTCAGTAGTGAGCCCCGTAACTCAGCTGCTCCACTGAAGAGCACGGTCTTCTGATTGCTTTCTTTTCTGTAGAACAGTTCTGCTACTTGTCTTGGATGATGTAGGGGAGAAGGGAATTTGTTGTTGTATATTCTACATTTTAGCCCAACCCTTTGTCCTGTCTTGGTGTAGAGGAAATATCAAACTCCTGTACAAAGTAATTGCATTCTGTGGCTTGTTGACTGGAAGCAAGGGCGATTGTTTTTCATCAAGTTTATTTGCTAGTGTGCTTTCCAACTTTTTGAGTGAAAGATGAGCTTGTGGAATCCAAGCCTACGTTTAAGGCCTATAAAACATGACATGTTGAGAGAAGGATATGTATATATATGTGAATTTCCCCCAAGGGATTTCACAGAGGCCCAGACTGGAGCTATCAATACTGTAGGGATGTGTTTCCTTAGCCAGCGTGACCAGATGAAAGGTGATCTCTCTACTGGGAGTTAGCACTGCTGGTGCCTTCAGTCCTGGAAATCCTTGTGGCAAAAGGGGTTGCTGACAGCAGCCCCTGCATTGTTTTGCAAGGCCAGAAGTTTGGCCATTTTCATGTCTCTTGCTCCACCTCCCCACAGCCCCACTGAGCCTCCGTTTTTGCTCTGGCTCCAGCTGTTGACATGGTACTGGAGTATCTACGATATTACAGACAGCAGGAAATCAAGGTAATGATAGGGTTAGGAGAATAACCATTGATTCTGAATATAGTCTATCTTGTGCTTAGATCTTATTTGTATTCCTTCTCCTAGTCAGTTTTAAGCCCTTAATAGCCTGTCATTGCTGATAATTATCACAGTTGAGAAATCATTGCTGGATAATAGACTGTTTCTGAAGGAGATTGAGGGGCAACAATGAGGAGATCTGGTGTTCTCCAAATCATGGCCGTCTCTGTACAGCTTTGCTCTACTGGGAAAACATCCTGTACTTGCCTCTTGCCTTTTCCTTCCAGTCCTCCAGGGCAAGGGTGGGGGGACAGGCCCTTGTGAGGGCACGTGCTGGGCCAGGGCGTTGTGCAAGGGTTTTCCACAGCTGAGGGACATGGCAGGGTACAAACATCTCCCCTGAAGTGCAGAGGCTGCTTTCCTTGGCCGAGGGGCTTACCTGCTTCTAGTTTAGCCAGGCGTACAGCAAACAAAACTCTTCCTGGCAATGCCAGCCACACCGTAGCAAGTTTTCACGGGGCTAGTGGACAGAGCTCCCTCTTAGGGGCTCTCTATTCTCGGAGATCTAGGTACCCCCCGAGCAGGTGGTGTTTGTATTCCTCTCATCCCCAAGCTTTGTCCCTGTCCCTCAGTAGCACGGTGTGGCTGAGTGAGGTGCAATGATTCCCTCTTCCAACCACCACCTGGGCCTCCACACCATCACCCCCTGTCAGGAGGGTCTGCACCAGCAGCAGACCTGAGGCAAATGCCTCTCTGCAGCACAGTAACCAGGGCCTGGGCTGAATATTTCTCTTCTACTTGCTATTTTTTTCCTTCCCAGTTTGCCTTGCATTTTCTCTCACTTTTAAAAGTGCTTTTGTAAAATTTCACTTATGAGGCTTGACCTACAGCTTCTTTTTTGTGGGATGGGAGTGATACCAGGAGCTTCACGGTAGCTGGAGTGAGGCTGGGCTTAAAAGTCTGAGCATCGTGATGTTTGTGAAGGCAAAGTAGAAATAGAGAGCGAAGTTATTGGAGGTCTCTGAGAAACTTGCTGCTGGGTAGAGACAAGGCAGGGGACCTGGCTGGCTGGAGCTCCCATTACAAAGTGAGGGATGCTTTTTTTCCTCCTGTGGTTTATTAATGGATTTTGGGATGTGTGGGACAATGGAGAGCCATTTCTTCTTCCTTAATTTTGCCTAGGATCTCACTTTGGGCTTTAAACAAGCCAGCAATAAACTGGTTATGTTTTTAATTTGTTGGGGGATTTTTTGTTGATTGTTTTTTGGGATTTTGTTTGGGTTTGTTTTGGTTTGGTTTTCTTTAAGTTAAGCTATTTCAAAAAGGGTTTATATCATTATTAAATAATGGCTGTACTTAGGTATTTAGAAGCTCTGGTGCTCCTAGGAGGGCTATGGCTCTGGCAGTGATGGGCTGCCCTGAGAATGTGCCAAGCTTTCTTGCTCTCTCCAGGTTTCCTAAAGTGTATGAGTTAAGTGCCTGAAATTTGTTGGGACGAAACCAGCCCCCAGGACCTGATCCAGAGTCAGGTGTTATTTCACCTGAGTGGGATCAGGCTTTTATTTATTTTGAGGTGATTTCGGGATGTCTGTTGACACGGCACCAAGTGATACTCGATGCAGCCAGGTGTCTCCTGCAGGGCTGTGCAAGCTGGCTCTGTCCATATTGCGGTTTGATGTAGCAGCTGAAGGGAGACAAACGACACGGAATCGCAATAATCGGGTTGCTGGGCATGGGGGGAAATCAATGTCCAAGGCAGAATTTCAGTCTTGGGAAACAAATGTCAGCAAGGTCAGGCAATATTGAAGAGATGGAGAATGGACCGAGGGATAGCATGGGGGGAAATGGTGAGTGGTTTTTTTTTTGTTTTGGATTTTTTTGGTTTTATTGTTGTTTTGTTTGGTTGAGTTGGTCTGGGACTTTGTTGTTTGGTTTTTTTTAACAGCCTTCAAGTTCTGCATCTAATTCGTATGGTGGGTTACAGTCCAAATTGATTTTGAAGGCAAGGTTTTATCCAAAGTTCTATCTGTTGAAAGCAAATGGAAATGGACTATTAATTATGAGGGCAGTGGGGTGACAAACTATCATAATTTCAGGTTTGGATGCATTTACTTGTGAGAAAACCTGATTACATTTGAATTTTCACTGTCGCACAGAGCTGGGGAAAAGGGAGCCCAGCATAACAGCATCAAATGAGGTAAAACTGAAATAAATATATAAAGTAATAGAAAGCTTTGATAAATGCAGAGTTTCAGTAACGGGCAATAGCATAAAGGCTAGCATGGCCTATGGATTTGGAGTAAACTTAAAATTCAAGCAACTTTTTATGCAGTAACCAGCTGAGCTGAAAAGGGAGAGGGAGGAGGATACCAGACGATAAGGACTTGTCTCTGGGGGGCAGCTAGGTTCTAAATCAATCGTATGGTGTTCTTGAAATGCCAGTGAATGTTTCCAAGCATTATATTAAAATTTCATGATCGATAGTGCTGAAAGCTGCACTACACGCAGGTTAAAATAACTGCTGACAATTCACCAGTATATGAATTTAATAAAATGTTGTTCACCAGTGTTAGCTGCAATGTACTGTCCAGATTATCCTCTTGATTAGAAATTACCTGTCAAAACAGTCCTTTTTTGTTAGGTGAGCATAGATCAAAGACAGTATTGCTTGTTCTCTTGTGTATTTACTGCCAGAAATAGGTGGCTGCTTATTCAAACTTGGTCTAGCTGCTAAAGAACACAGCCATTTTCCTTTCTATAAACATATTATGCTCTACATCACAGGAATGCCTGCGGGCTCAGCTGAGTTCAGGACTGCATCGTACCAGTCAGCAGCAATCCCTGCCCTAAAGACTTAAAAGTGTAAATAGGCAAAAGCCAGCGGGCTGGGAAGTGGGAGCAGGTATTTCAAAAGCAGGTAGAATGTGATTGCAAAGGCTACTTTATTTATCCTTGGAAAACCCCCCAAAATTGGCATTCAACTTATGTTCCAAACATGGTTTTATCTGTCCAAGATGCTTCTTCAAATGGGACTTAATTATCCAGGAGCTTCTTTAAAGATTTACCTGACGGAATGGATTTTTATTTTTCATTTAAAATGAGAATTATTTTTGAACATATCAACTTTAATACAGACAGAAGGTTTGTGTGTTATGACACCAAGTGCTAAGTTACCTAACTTTTACTGCTAGGTAGTTAAGGTGTCCATATGATACTGTGGCTAGCTCTGTGTTTACTTGCTAGCTCCATGGTTTGCATCTTTTTTTCCTTCCATTCCTGCAGCATGTGAGACACATCCAAATCCTTCACCTGTCTGTGAGATTTTGAAAGCAACTATTTCCCAGGTCTTGCAACTATTCGGATGTCCATAGGATATTCCAGGATGTTCTGGCTTTTGTTGAAGCTCTTCCACTACTTGTGAATGAGCAAGTATTCGGTGGAGTGCAAGTAAGGGCAGGACTGTCTTTTAGAGCGCCACATAAGATGGGTGAAACCTGGCTTCTTAGCTGTGCTGCGTGGACTATTTATATTTCTTCATATTTCAGGGTTCTTTGGGAATGGAATCTGGAATGCAGTGAACCCTCTGCTCGAGGAATTGGTTCCAGGAATGGAGGTATGCTACTTGTTTTAGTTGATAATTAGGTGCATATTATGCCATGCGAAATAGCACAATTTCAGGAATAAAGAATGAGAGCATTCTGTCACATCCTCTTATGCCTAGAGGTATACTACCATTTAATGATGATGCACTCTCCTGAGAGATGGGAAAACTGGATTTACATCGCTGTTTATTCTTATAAGTTGCTATGCTTAATAAACAAAAAATGAGGGAACAGTTGGGGCATACCAACGCTGCTGTCTTCATGAATGTTACACTCTTATGTTCTCTGAGGCATTTCATCTTTATTGGTGTGTAAGAGCTTTTGGTAATTCTGCAGCAGCTGGCAACTTCTAGATGGTATCGCCTGGAGGATGTGGGTATAGGCTTGTCTAATATTGGGGATTACATGATGATGTTTGAGTAATGTAATACAATATTACATATTTTGTACTAGCAAAATCTTTCATTAGCTCCAAGTGACTCTGATCATGAGAACCTTTAATGCACTTCCCTAATTAGTCTGCTGAAGCCCCTACTTTGACTAGTTGTTCACAGTGTCAGTGAATTGATTCTTTTTCCCTTATAATGGCAGGGGTTGCTGTCCAAAACACTTCTTTTTGATGTAGTTTTTGTGTCTTGAAATACTTTGGTGTTTCTTATGTGGCTGGATATCTGCCCAGGATTTGCTTGGACGTATGAAACACAAAAAAAAAAATATCTGATTTTATTGTATTTGTCAGGGATATGATAAACCAAAACAATATCACATACTGTAGGAGTATACTAACTCACAGTAATGGTCTGGAAGCCTTCTATGGGAGACTAGTTATTACAAATTAGCAAGCAAATGTGTATTCACAAATAAGCATCATCTCGCTCATTTATTTGGACAATTGTTCTTTAAATAATTTATGACAATACTTCATAGTGATCAACTAGTACAGATACCATAGTAGTATGTCTTGCGAGAGTAAAGAGGGAACAGTAATGTGTAACTTCCTTAGAGAAATTTGCTACTAAGTCTTTCTTTGAGAAACAGGTTGGGTCTAGTGGGAATAATTATGCTTGTGGAATATGCAGGATGTGCATGAATAACAGTCAATACACCCTGGAGACTCTGATGAACCTAGAGAGATAACTGGGCAGACAAAATGTCCTGCTCCATACAGGGTCCTGGTCCTGCCATGCCACTGTCTGAGGGTTTTGGCTTGGTTAATTCTGCTTTCTGTTATTGCAAGCACTGTCAAGGCAACGGTTTGGATTCATATTTAAAGTTATGTTTAGCTACTGCTTCTAGGTGTGAAAGATACGCATAGATGCCCTCAAAACTCATCTTTTTTTTTTTTAATATAACACTGTTTTGAAAACTGTCAAGGAGAGGCAGGATGGTGTAGTGCTAGAGCACTAGCTCGGAAGACAAGCGATTATTTCCTCTTCTACTGTTGAGTTCTGTGAGACAGGGCAGGTGCCAATATTTTTCTGTGCCACAGTTCACTCAGTATTGTCTTATCTCACCTGGTAGGCTGGGAGTAATTACAGCAGGATACTTTGAGGATGGATGCGCTCTATGTATTTTAGAATAAGTCCAAAACTTGCTGCTAGGGGGTTTGGGTTCTAAAGCTATGAGCAGCTTTGGTATCACAAAGGCAGATTCCATCACCTATGGGAGTCTTTGTCCAAAACCACTGGTATTTCATGTGAGAGATGAACTGATTTGACCAAGAGTAGAAAGCAGTCATGGAAAATTGCTATGCCCAAACAAATGGACTGCTACTGTGATCAGACTGTACCTTTTACAGAGCAGACAGTGTGAGAAAGATATTTTAAAAGACATGCACCTCTCCCCCCCCGCCCCCCTTCCTCCTGAAGTCACCAGTACAACTGGTTTGCAGTTTAGTTTTCCAAAGCAACGCCCATTCTAATGATTCAACACCATTTTTGTCTATTTTTATTTAATGGTGTGGAAGAAAAGCGCCACTGAGAACTTCTTCCAGAATTGATTTTGGCTAAATTCGTTTTTTGTTTTAATATCATCTTCTGATCTCAAGTTTTGATTTTAATAAAAAAAGATTTTGAGGCTTGCTTTGACAATCTGGTAGGCCACAGGAGGTATCTGTCCCTTGGAGACTCCCCTGCTGGATCAACGCATCTCAGCATGGCAGGGCAGAGCAGTACAGCATGTGGTTAATGCAGACAAGTGACACCCAGGGAAACCGCTGCAGGAGACAGGGTTACGTCTTGACATGTCCTAACTGTCACTTGCTCATATATGATGGCATATATTTGACTATAAATGGAAAAAATCTTAAAGATTCTCTGGAGAATCTGGCTGTCCTCTACGTAGAGCTGTGATTGGGTGGTTGTGGCACAAAATGTGCTCTACAGCTCCAGTTTGAATACTTCAGGTAAGAAAGGCAGGTGAGAAATTGGGAAATGCCAGGCTATCGCACCTACCTCCACCCAAATGAGTTAACCTTAGTTTATTTTATTCCCTGTTACCCA
>VUYV01000022.1:2111575-2200741 GCA_008711295.1 Anarhynchus alexandrinus
CACTCTGAGTACATTTTCTTTTCTTTTTGATTAACTGCTTGTTCATTTGAAAATGCAGTTTCAGTTGACTGGAACCTCTCCTGTACTAAGTGAATTTGATGTAAATTAGGTTTGGTCAAGTTGTTTGGGGTTTTTTGTTTGTTTGTTGTGTTTTGGGGATGTTTTTTTTGTTTGTTTGGGTTGATTGGTTGTTTTCTAAACAATAGAATCTCTGAACAGTGAACTAACTAGCTTGAAGTTTTCTGGCTCAATTTACAAGGGGGCAACAGTGCCTTGAGGCGTCTTTGCTTGACCAAAAGACAGAGCACAACTTCTACAATAACAGAAAGTGATTTCATATGAGCCCAGGTGCGAATTTGCCAGGTTGTGACATAAGAAATGTTAGCTCCTTCTTTTATCTGCTGGTCCAACTGGAAAACTCCACAACTGCCCTGTTGTCTCTTTGGAACTTCTTGTCATCTCCAATATTTGTTAATTCACAGCTGGTCTAATACATGTTTGGTTTTGGTCCATCATTTGTTTGGATTTAATATCTTTTTTTCTCCCCAGGATGCTTCCCTGGGTGTAAGCTTAAGAAGCCACAATATTTTTGGGGTTTTTTTAGGAGCAATGTTCATCTTAAGCCCTGATCCCCCCCTTTACTTTATGCCAGTAGCTCTCCGTTGTACCTCTTCTGTTAATTAATTTATCCTAAACTGAAGACTCATTTTGAGTTATTGTTGTCAGGAAGGGTCTTGGTCTCCAACCAACTTTCACTATCCCCAGTTTATTAGTGGTTCACAAGATTTTTTGGGTATTGATTGCCCTGTGACAATCCTTGTGTGGGATGTAGCAAAGCAATCCTAGTCTTAAACAGTGCATAGATTTATTCATCTGCAATAATTTGGGCAAAATAAAATTCATTTTTGTGTTAGTATGGTGGCTGTCACTGCAGAGTCAACACTTGCTCAAGGTTACTGTGCATTGGATAATGGAGATTTTTGCTCTTTTTTCTTTTCTTTTTTCTTCCCAGTATGCTAAGAACAGGGAAATATCCATGGTAACTGTATGTTATGTCATGGCAAATGTTGAATTTCTGTGTGTGTGTGAAACAGTGACAGCTGCATGGTACCATTTCTAAGCATTTTCAGTGTATGTGTGTTGGGCAGGATAAGAAGGTTACCTCATACATTACCAACTTTAAAGCATCAGAGATTCAGTATCCTGTGTTTGTACTTCTCTTCATGCTTTGCTTTAATCTATAGCAGTGAGGTGCTGGGAAAATATGCCTTGCCAGCAAACTCACCAAGCTTGTGAATTTTTGGAGAGTGTAATTAATGTCCTTTGAGTCACTTCCAAGCGAGGAGAGAAAAAGAGGAGTGTAAATTTACTTTTCTTATTGTTTCTGGGCTCAAAAGCTCCAGGTCCTACTGGTTTTACTCAGAATCAAATATCACTTCAAAACCCCCTAGAATTATTGACAACTTCCAGGTTTCTCAACAGGATTGTGGCAAGTTCTTAACATTTTTCCTGTGAACTTAACTACTAACAAATCTTTGGGCACATAAGCTCAACATGAGCCAGCAAGGTGCGCTTGCAGCCCAGAAAGCTGACCGCGTCCTGTGCTGCATGAACAGAAGCATGGTCATCAGGTCAAGGGAGGTGATTCTGCCCCTCTACTCCACTCTTGTGAGACTCCACCTNGGTGATACCAGGGGTTGCCCCAACCCAGGTGCAGGACTCTGTACTTGACTTTGTTAATCCTCATGATGTTCACATGGGCCCACTTCTCNCCCAAGATGATCAGAGGGGTGGAGTACCTCTCCTATGAGGACAGGCTGAGAGAGATAGGGGTGTTCAGTCTGGAGAAGAGAAGGCTTCGGGAAGACGTTATAGCAGCCTTCCAGTACTTGAAGGGGGNCTGTCAACCACACCGCTCAGCTTGGTGTTGTCTTCAAAAGAGTACAAAGAGAGAGTCTTGTGATAACTTCTAAGAGACTTTGGAAATGTTAACTGTTGATCCAGTGTGTGAAAATCTAAGCAGTTGGTCAGCCTGCATATCCTTTTGACTTGCATGGGATCAAGCACTTATTTCTTTGTCTGTCTGGTCCAAACCAGCATTTCAGCTGAAATGGTTCCTGCCCTGTGAAGAAATAATTGCATCCAAATTTGTTTTTCTGTTGGGACATAGTCAGTGGAGTTCTAATCTAATTTTGGGGTCAAAAATCTCATGGTCTGCCAACCAAATTACACAGGTTAGCTAGGGCTACCTCTGGAAACAGCAGTATACAAATGCAAAGACGAGCTCTGAAGCAAGAGCCGAGCCTTGTAAGGAGTGCTCCTCAAGTAACTGCCTAATTCATGGCTGAAGGGCCTTTGACTCTCTTTATATTAGACACTTCCACAGGATGGTTTAGCCTTCTGGAGTCTGGAAGAGTTTGCCTTGCTTTCCCTGATTGTGTTAGGTGGTCCTAGGCTGACTTGGATCTCAGCTTGGGCACTTAGCGGGTATGTTGTTAGGTAGTTCAGTGGATGTNAAGATTAGTTATTAGGAAGAATTCTTTACTGTGGGGGTGGTGAGGCACTGGAACAGGTCGCCCAGGGATGTTGTGGATGCCCCATCCCTGGAGGTGTTCAAGGCTAGGTTGGCTGGGGCTTTGAGTAACCTGGTCTATGATTAATGGCTTGTTTGAGAACTTGGACAGTGGTGCAGAGACCATTACCTGAGGAACGGCCATACCCAGTCAGAGGAAAGGTCCGTCTTAAGCAGCAGCCCATGCACTGTGTGGTATAGAGTATCATAGAATCATAGAATACTTTGGGTTGGGTTAGAAGGGACCTTTAAAGGTCATCTGGTCCTGAAATGAATAGGGACATCTTCAACTAGATCAGGTTGCTCAGAACGCTGTCCAACCTGACCTTGAATGTTTCCAGGGATGGGGCATCTACCACCTCTCTGGGCAACCAGTGTTTCACCACCCTCATTGTAAAAAACTTAGTGGGTATGTTGTTAGGTAGTTCAGTGGATGTTTTCTACCTGGACTTCAGGAAGGCCTTGGACACTGTCTCCCCTGAGATCCTCATAGAAATGCTATAGATAGTATGGGCTGGGTAAGCAGTCGGTGATGTGGATTGAAAATGGTCAGGCCTGGAGGGTGGTGATCAGCGTTACAAAGTCTAGTTGGAAGCCAGTAACTAACAATGTATCCTAGGGGTCAATACTGGGTCCAGTTCCTATTTAACATCTGCATTAATGATCTGGATGATCTCCACCCTTGGAGATATTAAAAAGTCATCTGGACATGGTCCTGAACAGCTGGCTGTAGGTGTCCCAGCTTGAGCAGGGAGTTGGACCGGGTGATGTCCCGAGGTCCCTTCCAAACCCAAGCGTTCTGTGATTCTATGATTCTGTAGTCTGTACTGGAGATTTTGTAGCAGTGGTTGGCTGGGACCTGAGCTCTTCTAGAACTTCTGTGTTCTAGAGTCCCTGAAAACTCTCTGGTAGATGAGAAACTGAGACACCGTGTTTGAATCACCGAGAGTGATTCAGTTCCTGCCCACTGCCTGGCACAGTTCTTTGTGTATCTACCTTCTCCAACAGATTTCTTCGAGGCAGTGCAGAGAAATGCAAAGATCTGAGTGTTTTGCTTTGCCTTGAAGGGAGGCAACTCTGCAAGTCTGAAGGGAGAAAATAATGCTTTCTGTGTGAAGATGTAATAATAGGACAGATTAAAACTGTGCTATGACTATTCATTGGCTTTTCAACTTGAAATCTTATTTAAAATAACTACTGTTTTAAATTTATGATTGAAATTCTTAGTTTTATCACTGAGGCTCTGTTACAGGGCTGCCTTATTTATATCCTCCTACCTGCTAAGGTTTGGTAGCCAAAAGTCACTAATATATCTTGCAAACTAAAGACAGGTTTTCTATAAAAATATAAGCATGAATCTGTGAATTCTCGTTCTTTGGTCCTGGTGGGCTTTGCCTCTGGGATGTGCATGTGGGAAGTACACTGCCCACTGATGCTTCCACTAAATATATTTTTTGCTCCCTAATGATTCAAGTACTAGTAGCAATACTAGTTGCTGAACTTCTGCTGCTCTTGTTGCCACTGAAGACACTAAAGGTTTTGGGATATGAGGGAATGTGATCGGCTTTTCTATGCCAGGGTAATACAGATTAATGTGGCACAATGTTCAGAGCCAGGTATGTGGCTCTTGTGACGTTTTCAAGGACATTGTACATATCCTTTTTAACATTCAGTGTGCCTGTTTTCATTCCCATTTATTTGACTGTAGGTTCTGTAAATTTAGCTAGGACCAGAAATCCTCCAAGTTCAATAGTAACTACACACATTTCATTACTCATGTTCACACTTTTTCCCAGCCCAGCATTTAAAAGCTAGGCAAGCAATGAATTTAATTATACTGTAAAATATTGGAATTATTTCCAGACATAATATTGAGACTCTAGGGACAGTAACTTTTTGATTCTTGAAATATAACATGCCTATTTAGGTCATAATTTCAGCTGCAATGTTATTTGCTCTTTGTAACAGATTTCAAGGAAGACTCAGCTTCTTTGTTTAGAGGAGTATTGTACTGTATAGTGTGTTTGGTAGATGACCCAAACCACATGGGTTCAGAATTTCTTTTTCTGTGTTTCCAGTGATGTTAGTGGATTTATATCTTCATGTGAATGTAGTGTTTACTTGCTTGTCGAAATGATGCATTAATATTTTAGCTTTGAAAGAATAACAGCCTGTAACCTGTTAATACTTTGGTTAAAGGGAAATGGGGAGATAAAGGCATTCACAAGGGTACCCAGCTTGCTGAAATAGGACAGGTATTACAAACAAACCTCTGGACTGTGCTACTGCTGTAGAGAACTGCAGGGGCAGATCTGGGTGCCAAATGATTGGATTTTCAGAATTCTTTGTGGAAGTACGTATGTATAAGGAGACTGTTCTTTAGAATACCAGTCACAGATGAACAGCTTAAGGTAAGTAATGGTCTGCAGCACCGGAGATGTCTGTCCCTACCATTGCCCAGTATCCAGGATGCCACTTATGTGTACACTCAATTTGCATGTGAAAGGCAAGTGGGCGAGACTGATGATCGCCCGTTAACTTCAATGCAACTAAATATAAGAAGGATGGATATGGCATTTGATGCTCTATTGCCTGTGACCCACTGTTACTTCATTACACTGTTACTGCACTGCCGAAGCAGCCAAATAAGTTAGGACTTAAGATTTATTTTTCTTTGGTTTCTGTGACAATTATGGATGTGTTTGTTGATAATCACAGGTGCGGTTAGGCACATGATGCTCACAAATGTGTCCAAGCCCATACTCTTCCAGCCTTTGGGGGTGGGGTGGGGGTGTCAGTAGAGTGTTTTGTAAGTTTGTGTGCCTATGACGGGCAGGTATGCCTTCAGAACTGCTGCCCTCAGCCAGGCTGCAGTGCTCGGCTCTGGCAGTGCTCCTGGGTTGCTTCAGCTGCATTGTAAAACATTTTGAACCATGGCTCAACCTGTTGGTAATGATGGCCAGGTTATTCACCTGCACTGATTATTTACACCTTGCTATGATGAATAAGTTCAGCTGATCTCTGCCTTTGGGCATAATTTTGTTTGTAATTACAAGTGTTCTCTTAGGCTGTTTGCAGCTTTGGCTTTGTTCTAATTACAGTAAAAGAAAGTTCACGGCTTTTACAGATTTGGTTTCCTCCTTTCCAGAAATTTTCCCCAGATTGTTAATCCAAACGTTAAATGAGGTCATAGCAGGGAACCTTGATGCAGTCTGAGAGTTTCTTGTAGCATCGGTATAACTGACAGGGCTAATGGAAGCTAAAACTGTAAGACTGCCATCTTTTCAGCAATCCTGCTAGTGATAGTACATTTTGGAAAAGCTGGGTCTGTTCTGCCCTCAGGGTGTTTTGATGGCCTTAAGTCTGATCTCTTTTGTTCACCACCGTCCCTCCAGAGGAGTGTGTAGGAACCTGTGGAGAGCTTGGGGTCTAAAATGGCCAAGCCATGTGGTTTTATTTTTCATTGGGGCCAGGACTGCATTCCAGGTGCCTGCAAAGGAACAAGTAATAGGAGGAAGAGTAAAATTAATGAGAGAAAGGGAGAACTGCTGGCTGCTATTTGCTACTTGTCCTGGGGAATAAAAGCAGTACTTTGAACTGCTAGAAGAAGACGACTGAGTGCGAGCTTCTTGAACCTCTTGATGGTTCAGTAAATTATGTGCATGTGTGTAGATGGGTTATTTAGAATTATACGGTGAATTTAATTTAAATTGATCTTCAAAGGAATATCAACAAACTGTTTCATTTGTCAGGGGAAATCACCTTTTATTGTTTTTAAATGAGAATGGTAATTAGAAGGAAGTTTGGGTGAAAATTGCTTCTTGGGCTAGCTTGTTACTTCACTTTTCACTACATTACCAAAGGGAAATAGCCATGTCCCCATCTAATCTGAAGTCATCAACAAGTGCTCAAAAACACACGTGGCTTGTTAGTAAAGTCTATAATTAAAAGGAGGAAGGGAAATACCTAGGACTAGCATGTAGTAGGACCCGGAAAAAGGATCAGCTTTCTCCCTTGCTGTCCATTCCCTCCAAGGTCCGCATGGTCTAGTCCTAACTCAGAATTGCTGCTCTCATTGTGAGTGTTGTTTGCCCATGAAGTAGAAGGGCAAATTGAGAACTATAATCTGAACAGGCTAAGAAAACTAGTGCTGAGTTCTATGAAGTCAAGAAGCTGATACTCTTCTCTAAAGTAATATGCAGATTCATCGTGATCAAATAGCAAGGTCACTGTTCCCTTAAGTGGATGTTCCTAAGTAACAATGTGGAAGGGTGAGGACCAGAGTTTAAGCTAAAACCCATAAAGGAATCTGAATTTTTCAAATATTTAGCACTTAAATTTTGAAAGCAGCTGGACACTTAAAGAAAGGAGCATCTAATATCCTTGCATCTCCAAGATCTTCATCTTCCTTTTCCTGTGTTCGTAGAGAGTGTTGACTCTCCTGGCAACTTTTTTAAGAAAAACTGCAAACGAATGTATCCCGCTTTAGGTGTACAATTAATACTTGTGTTGAGAAGTTTTGAGATGGTCTCTGTTGGCAGGGCTTTGAGGGATAATGAACCAACGCCTTGGGCTTTATTTGATACTCGTGTTCTCAAACTTCCCTTGTCTGTTTCCACAGCAGAGTACATACATTATCTTAAGGAGAAAATGGGGTTTTAGTCTGTGGAGTTTTTTTAAGTATGGTTATTCATAAAAGGGATGTAAGGAGGAAGAATTATCATGGGCATCTTAACAGACAACTGTGTTGTAAAGTAGCTTTATCTTTCATGCACAGTTCCTCAGTCCTGTCAGCAGTGACTGTCTGAATAATACACAGAGGAAAAAAAGTGTTTGGGTAGGTGTGTATTTCTACCAGAATGCAGTTTTTGAAACATTAGTGATATTCTTAAGGTGTGCATACTCAGCACAACATATTTATTCTTGGTTGCCTCCTCATTCTTTTAGCTAATTAAAGCAATTTATTGGGGCATGAATATGCAACAAAAGTAACTCTCAGAAGATTTTTTTCTTCCGTACTGGTTATGAATGTAGTCTGCATTTTTTTCCATATGCCAATCCAACTGCTGGCACATGCTTTTTAGTGTTATAATCTTCCACACCATTTATTGAATGGCTTTGATTAAAGCTATGTACTTTTCTATTGCTGGTTATTTTTTGGGGGTTAAAAGTTGAAATAATAATAATATAAAAAACAAGGGGGGAAAAAACCCCAAACTAGCTTTCACTGTGCATGATTCTTGTATCTATTGAAGGAGATGTGTTAGGAAATTTAATACATATTGCTTCTAAACCCACACATACAACGATAGGTGCATTTATAGATAGTAGGCAATATCGTGAATAACTAATGGTGTGGGAATTACCGTGGAGATACCCAAGAGTAAGTCACTGGGGTTTTTCAATGCTAACAACTAAGTAGAAAGTATAAAAATCTCAGGTTCCTATTAGCTATGGTATTACAACTGTTGTGCTATCAAGATATTTAATTGTTAATGGTGCATTTTTTTTGTCTTGCATCATAGTTTCCAGTCACTTGAAATCTTGGAAAGCGCACATACACATATAGCAAGTAAGCAGATCTGCTTCATAGAGGCATCTTAATTCAGGTGGAAGTTTAGAATCATTTATATTCTGCTTTTGTTGCTCTTGTAAATTGCTGGATGACTCTGGATATAAGATTGTGGCTTGTAGGTGTTGCACTTTTATAATGTCACCTTGTCAGTGTGTACCTGATCCAAAGAGGACTGGGAATATTGTTTACAGCTGTTGGGCTAGCTAATGAATGGCTGTAACTTAAGACTGTGAAGTGATGCTATTTTACACTTGTCTGTCCAGAGTGGGTGCTCTGGTTGCTGAGCACTTTTGAGTAAGTAGCGTGTGCTGTAGTGGGTTAGGTCCAGTGCCAGCAAGACATAGAAGACAATTTAATAATGATGCTGTCCACACAGACTGGCCAGCTGGATGCTTCCAAAGCAGGTGGCAGCATCTCTGTACTTGAGAGAGAAAAATAAAATGTGAGAACTTTAAATTGGACACATCATCCCCTACTAAAAAGCTATGCAAATTAGAAACCTCTCATTAAATGCAAGCTAGAAGGATCAGCCTCCCATGTATTTGATCAGATTGTGTGGTTTTGATTGAAATTATTTCATTTTGTGCTGAGGATTTGCCTTTTTATAAATTACGTTTAGTTAACTTGAATGTAATGTGAGATGTCTATCTCTGGTCCCTAGGTGACACTGAAATTATACTAGTTACAATTTTACAAATCTAACAAATCCCCGGTAATCGTTATCCTGGTTGAAATCTAATTAATAGTAGTATAGCATTACAGTCATACCTCCTTTGTGAAATCTAATAGTCACTTGGTGACTTTCAGACACTAGCTGCCTGGTAGGCATACATGCTGCAGTGGCAGACCAGGAACATGGCAATATGCAGTTTACTGTGATGTGCAACACTTAAGAAAGTTCCTGTTGCTCAAGGAGGCATTTGAAAGAGCTTTTTCCTTGTGTGGGTGGTTTTGGTTTTGGTTGGTTTGTTTGTTTGTTTCTTTGGGGTTTTTTTTGTTTTGTTTTTGGTTTGGGGTTTTTTTTGTTTTTAAGGGAATATCAGTGCACCCTGGGGAAGTATTCATCTAGATTACTTTTTTCTTTGCTTTAACTTTCTGCATGTGACATGCATATACATTGGATAGAGCTGATTTATTTTTTCCTTCTTTTTTATTTCCAGATCCTTGTGAAATATATACAGTTTCATATGTTTGCAGGATTCTGCTTTGCTATGTTGTCTTAAGTTCGTTAGGCAGGAATGCTTTTCCTTTAGTATAGCACATAGTATTTTTCAGCTGAAGCTAAATATTTTCCCCCTGAATCTAGCTCTGTTCGTGCTTTAGTTTAGAAACAGAGTGGAAGTCAGGTCAAAGCCATGATAAAACAACTATTCAATTAAAGGTCAGAATGTCACTTGCTCTCCCTCTGAATTTTAGTATGTTTTAGAAACAGCACACTCTGATCATCAAGTTCTCTACCAAAGCAGTGGGGTCAATCTGAACTCATGCAGTATAGTGAAGGAAAGAGGAAGGTGAGCATGCAACTCAGTTTTCTGATAACTCAAGTCCTCTTACAAAGCTTTAGACTTTCTAGCCTGTTGTCAATGCAGGTGGTTGAAATTTGTGTTTGTAAAGAACTTCCTCGTCCCCCTCTACTCTGCACTGGTGAGGCCACAACTGGAATACTGTGTCCAGTTCTGGGCTCCTCAGTTCAAGAGGGACAGGGAACTGCTGGAGAGAGTCCAGCGTAGGGCAACTAAGATGATTGAGGGATTGGAGCATCTCCCTTATGAGGAAAGGCTGAGAGAGCTGGGACTCTTTAGCCTAGAGAAGAGAAGGCCGAAGGGAGACCTTATTATGGCGTACAAGTATCTAAAGGGTGGGTTGAAGGAGGATGGAGCCAGATTCTTTTCAGTGGTTCCCAGTGACAGGATGAGGGGCAATGGGCACAAGTTGGAACATAGGAGGTTCCGTTCAAATATACGGAAAAACTTCTTTATGGTTAGGGTGACAGAGCACTGGAACAGGCTGCCCAGGGAGGTTGTGGAGTCCCCTTCTCTGGAGATTTTCAAGACCCGCCTGGATGCAGTCCTGAGTAATGTGCTCTAGGCAATTCTGCTTTGGCAGGGGAGTTGGACTAGATGATCTCTAGAGGTCTCTTCCAACTCTGAAAATTCCGTGATTCCGTGAAACACAAGTGCCCAACTGCATGGGTAGATCACAGGACAGCTTAGCTTTGGTGTAGGTATGAAGGGTAATGTAACAGCACAGCGAAGTGCTTTGTTGGTTTGGTGCTATTTGTGATTCAAACAGAACCATCACCCACCTGGAAAGATTTCAAAGGAAAAAATAAACAGCAAAAGGGAGTTTTTCTGCTCCAGAATCTGCCTCTTTCGCTGGCTGCTACCCGTTGGATGTTTGGTTAGTAACACATTTGCTATAGCTGACTGCTAGGAGTAAGCCCATGGGTCTCTGGATCTGTTTCAGACTTGGATACGCCCTTTGGGGTTCTTTCATTCAGGTAGTGTGGCAAGTGGGAATACATCACAATCCTGTGCACTGGGGTCGAAACCACCCATAAGCCACTCCGGCAAGCACAGCATTGTATACTTGTAATACAATAAATATAACCAGTAAGAGAGTAGAAGATCTTCTCTCGTGACTGTGTTGGTAATTTCTCAGCTGATCCATTGCTGCACATTCAAACTCTGATTGCCACTACCACAGTGTGTTTTGTTCACTAGGCCACCTAATACCGAATGCAGTATCTGGAAGGCTACCTGCTCTTGCTTGTCCCTTGTGTGCTAGCATTTTTTGAGATGGTAGGAGTTGGTTTGGAGACAAGCCTCCTCTGTTAATGCAAAGTTGTAAAGATGTATGCAAAGTTGTAAAGGGTGTAATGCAAAGATGTAAAGTTGCATGCTGGAATACTGGTAACCAAAGGAAACGCTTTTGTGCTTTACAGATAAGCAAACTTTATATTAGATGGGAGACTGCATAGCATAATTACACATTGATAGTACCTTTCACTAAGCAATTGCATCTGTCCCACTGACAGTTCAGCCTGTTTCAGATGCTGGTAGTGCCACTGGAATTGCCTCTCCTAGACCGGTGTTGGGCTACAGAAGAAGCAGCATCTTCACAAAAATCTTAGCACATTAGTTTTAATTTTAGTCCTGATGAACACAAGCCTGAAGCAAAATAGTAGGAAGGGAGGAGATGAGCAGTAAAAACCATAACCACTTTGAAAATACCTAGAAGACTTTTAAAAGATAGAAAACCAAAGAAAACTAGAGACAGCCTACAGGCAAACATAACTTGTCTCTAACACACATCTAGTCTGGAATTTCATCATACCTCTGATTGAGGAAAGAAAGACCAATTATCCCAGGAAAACATGGATTGCGTTACATATGCATTGACTGCCAAAGGGGGAGAATGTCGATTACTTAACACAAAAGTGCTGAAGCCATTAGTACAGCCTTTTAGAATTGAAATAAACATGTGTATTATATGCCTGTAAATCCCAGTGGACAGCACAACTGGTGTCATGTTCCACAGCGGATCCATTAGCAACATAATGTCATCTAACCACAGGCCATGCTAATGGTTTAAATTAGAATGTGTGGGGATTTTTTAATTTCTAAAAGACACTGCTTCCTGATTAGAATAAACCTCTTCAGCATAAAGCTGCTGCTCTTGTATGAAAATCCTTGTGATACGTCACTTCAAGCAATATCAATGAATGGGAAGGTGCTTTCTGAGTATGCAAGAACTAATAGAGAGTTGAACAAAATCAGATGTGGTGCTTGATAGCTCAGAAAAAAGAGCTGGTGAGAAAAAGCAACTGAAATCCAGTGTGGGGCAGGTGACAAAGGATGTACAATGGTATGTTTGTGCGAACCCATTTTGTAGCTGAAGATAATTGGCTCCACCATACTACAGGTGACAATGCCCCACTGGCAGTAGTGGTGCTAATTGCTTGGGGTAGAGAAATGGGTAATTGTCATGGTTCTAATGCAGAAAAGTAAAGCAAAACTTTAAAAATCAAAACCATGACCTCAGCACAGAAAACAGAAGGACATGTGAACTTGGAGGCTGATGCCCTTCTCTCATGATTGCTTTAAATGCCTCTGCCAGAGGTATAGAGGCTACTGCTGGGGTTTCAAACCTTTTCAGAAAACACAGCACTCGTACTATACAGCTTCCCACATAATTTCTCCGTGAAAGCATTTCACCAGAAGGCTGTGTTGCAGTAGGACACCAGTAATTCACGCTCCCCTATGGAGCTGGAGGGCAGACTGCTAACCTTGATACTGTATGGCTAACTAATAGTACTGTTAGCAGTACTTCCATTTAAGTCTTCTATCTACATACTACTCTTTCCTTCAGAAAATGCAGATGTGTTTTCCCTTCTCATCCTCCTCATTGTTTACAGGCCTAAAAGTTCATGTTCCAATTAGGAGTATCAGTTAAGCACAATAATTGAAGAACTGCTGACAAAATGTAGTTTGGTTTGGGGAGAAGAGAGAAATGGAAATAACCTCTCTTTTGATGGTTAGAGAAGCAGGATGGGCACCCTGTGCTCATAAAACTTATCTGAAATAGTTCTCACTTCTTTTAGATGAGATGCTAACTCCACCACAGAGTTCCTCCCCAAAGGTACCGGAGTGTGTCAGTAAGCTCAATTCTCATACCTTACAAGTACTTGTTTTCACTGCAAAGATTATTTGGTCATAATTAGAGAGGCCTCCAGTCTAAATGCAGTAGTAGTCTTACCTTGGAGTGGCTGCCCTACTGGAGAGCGTGAACAGAGCTCACAAACTATTTAGTGGACCACATCACAGCCCGAGCTTGCTTCCCTGCTGCACCAAGAGACACAACTTTTTCTTTCTCAGTAAAAGCACTGTGGAGTGGCAGCAATACCTGTTTTCTAAATGGGTTTGCATGGGTCAGCTACTAGAGTGGAACAAACCCATGCTGTGCTCACAGAAATCAAAAAGTATAAGTACCATATCCCTGAGAGAAGAAGGAAAACTGTAATCCAATTTGTTGTATGGAGATGACAGCAGAGATTCAGACGGAAAGAAAGCAGGATGAAGAGTGGTGGGAAAGCGATCCTCTTCAATCTGTATTGGAAAAGAGGGCAAGACAGCCTTCAGGGAAGTGAATGATGTTAGTATTTCTGCAGTGAAATAAGCTCTAGACAGGTAAATCCTAACTCCTTACTGTACAGTGTCCCTCTTTGGGAAAAACTGTTGTGTTTGGTTCCACCAAAAGGATTTCTGAGTTCCAGTGGCTGTTCACAAGTTTTACTTATATATCTATGCATATTTTAGGAGTGCCATTCAAGGGAATGTTCTAATTGCCTAGCTGTGTGCAGTTAGGCTTCCCATACATTATTGTTCATATATGCCCTTTGGTGAAAGCCAAGTACACGCTAGGAGTTTGATCTGATGACTTTAGCTGAGATACTGGCCTCTGACTGCAATACGGAAGGTGATACTTGCTTCTTTTTAAACACTTTCTTAAAGTCAAAACCAACTCTTAGGTTGTTTGTCTTTTCCCTGACAGAGCTAAAGGAAGCTGAAGTGTTCATTTAGTTTTCTTCAGCATGAGGAACGGACATTTTCTGTGAGAACTGATAACAAAGGCATTTTAAAAAGTACCTGTAGTTGACACCCCGCACTGTGTGATTTCTTTTGGACAGGCTAAGAAGGTTAAATTGCAGCCTTAAGTAGAGCTGCAGTACTGTATGTACCTGTGACTCCTAGCTCTGGAGATAACTCTTATCCCTGTCGGGATCGGCTGACAGGACTGGAGTAGACTTCACCAGCTCCATGCTGAGTTCAGGTAAGGTGACACAGCTCTGCCCCTGGTCTGCAAGTCTGCTGCGTGAAGTACTGTTCTGTGTTGTGCATATTTAGCATTAGCTTAGCGCACAAAGTAACGAGAACTCAGCAATCTCCCAGCTATATACGAGGACACTTTTACAACCAGCATTGGTTGCCACACTGGTAAAGGGCTTCTCTAATTGTGTTCCTAATCCTGTTGTGGCAGCTGCTCTCAGGTGCTGGCTTTCGCTGCTGAGATGCTGCAGGTACCTTCCTGCTCTGCTCATTCACTATGGAGCATGTCCCCTTTCTTCTAAGAAATGTGAGAAATAAGGCAGGACATAACAAAAAACTGAGTTATTCACTAGCATCTCTGATGCCCTAAAGAAGGCAGCACTGGTTTGCTTTGAGTTATAGTACATCACGCCTCACTGGCATCTTGATTCGCTGACAGGGGATGTCTGTAACTGCGCTGGGTAGATTGGGATGTCCAAAGTCAAGGTAACAGTGGTTGGGTAGAGTCTCTCTGTGCTGAATGTGAAGAGAGTTGACTGGTTTTGAGCTGGGCAGTAAAGACTATATTCCTTTTGTGATTTCTGAGCAGCAGTTTCTGAAAGTTCTTGCTGAGCCCACTTTAACTAGCTTAGGGTGAAGGCCCCAATGTTGCTTTCTTGATCCTTGAAAGCCTCTGTTAGAGTGAAAGGCCTTTCCATGTGACTTATGCCAATTTCTTTACTGGTGAGCTAGCTTGCTACCTTGGGAACCTGGAATTTTGTCTTTTTAAATGCTGAGAAATGCAAATGTGCATAAGCACTAATAGCGCATCCCCTAATCTGTTGAGCTAGCCAAATACAAGTCTGGTTTCCCATTCGCTATCGGTGTTGCGGGGTTTATCACATGACTGTGAACAGTCTCATGTAGTAGACTTTGTTCTATAATATTACCCTACCACATATACTTTCTGCTTCAGACCTTACAATCTGCTTAACATTTTTAAAATTACCAAAGGGAGCCCTGCAGGAATTAGACACCAACTTCTTGAAATGCTTAAAAAAATAAATAAGGCTGCTGCACGTTCTGAGGTATACCCCATATACAAGGAGCAGTCTCTCGAGTCTGAGTTTTCCGTGAGTCTGACTTCCCATCTTTAAGTGAAGAATTTTCAAAACTTCACTGCACCTTTTCATAGAGAGGCTTGATTGCTATTAGTAAAGCAGCTAAACCCATTTACTCCTTCTGACCTCAGCATATAATCAGTATTCAGTGTTGCTTGAAGCCTTTAACTGAGCCAGGAAATCAGTTTTACAGTTCACATTTGTATGAGAATGCTTAAGAGATGCACGTTCCTTTTTTTTCCATAGTTCAACAGAAGTTACAATTGAATTTGCATTTTCCCCAGTTAAGGAATTTGTCTTTAGTTGGGGTAAGAAGATAAAACTTCAAAAACTGCATTCAAAAATGAGAATGCAAAATAAAAATTGGCAGCATAGCATAGTTTGCTCATCATATTTTTAAATATCAGACATTAATGTGTAATGTAACAGAGGTGAAAATAAAACACTCAAAGTGAACATTTGGTGTTGAAATGTAGTCAAGATAACTCTGAACAATCTCTTCTGTAGTTGTCATGTTTTTGCAGATTGTTTGAATATTCCCTCCTCGGGGGGGAAACTGATCCAACAGAGAAGTTTGGGATGGGTTGTAATAAAAGCAAATGCCAAGTGGTTTTCTTTTGAGAAACTCTAGTTTGCCATTTCTGCCAGTTCTGATCTTTTCACGGGGGACGTGTTCAAAATGCCTGTGTAACTCTCCCCAACACGCACAGCTCCAGTGGAAATCCTTGGCATGGGATATTTTAGCCTGGTTATTCACAGCTAGCATTCTTCACACACAAATACAGTCTGTAAGAGGCAAATTGAGCACGTATTTTGTCTTGAAACATCAAAACCAGTCACTGAAGTAAATCTAGAAGGGCAGTAAAATTTTCTTGTCATTGTTGTTTTCCCCTCTTTGAGGGAAAGAGTCATCTTTTGTCAGATGTCTTCTTTGGCACCTATGGTAGCAGATGCTCGAGGGACTTTGCCTGTGCAGCAAGGAGAAACCAGGCTAGCCAGGAGAACTGAGCCTTTGAAACTGCAGCGAGGCCTAGCGTGGAGGGGGGTTGTGGTATGAAGCTGATGTGTTTCATTGTGTTCACTTGAGGGAAAAGGAAAAAGTAAACATTTGAGAAGCTTGGGAAGCTTCAAAACAAATCTTATTCTCTGTTTTTTATCATAGTGTGGACTGACTCAGAGAAGCCTTCAGAGACTTCACTTTCTCATCTTCAATACCCCCACTAAGCTTTTTCGTGTTGGGTTGCCTCAGCTACAACAGAGTACAATAAAAAGTGAGCTCATCTATTATTTTTTGACCATGTATCTTGAGGACTTGGCTTCAGTAGTGATATATGGGACTTTCTCTTCCACAGTAGATTCTTTCCAGCATCTCACTTGGAAGAGCTTTCAGTGCCCTCACCATAGCCTTCACTGGAGTGCCAACTTAGCAGAGACCTCTCAGTTTCAAATGACACGATAGATTGCTATGATGACAGTTCCATTGTGCAAAGCTGCCAGCAGGGATGGGTTAGACTTAGAAGAAATTAATTAAAATAAATTAAACCCGTGCGTTGTCTTAGTTTCAAGCTGATGAGTGACGGAGTAGTTTCCTTTTTAAACCTGATTCTGTTGAAAAGGGTCCCAAAAATTCTACCATTCTTTTGTGGGGCCAAGAGTTTTATGTCTCATTATGGGGCCCTTTATCATGTCTGTGCTTTCTGTTTAGAGCTAAGGTGCAACTTCAGAAGCACATACAGTGACCCTTGGATTGGTTATCAAAATAGTAAATGATCAAAAATTAAATTGTGTACTTAAATTTCAAAGCTGGATTTGTCCACTCTCAGTTTCTAGACCTTTGTTTCTTCACTAAGCATTTTTGTCATCAGAGATCTCTTCATGCAGAAATTTAGGAGATAGTATTTCTTACTTCTTTTCTGCTTTTTCTAGACCTTAGCTTATTTATGTGGGTTTTTTTCTAAAATTCTTCTAATATGGTACCCTTTTTCTCTCCCTTCTCCTTGAGTAAAGACACCTGGACTACACAGAGCATTTCAGGTAATTCTCTGGCCGCCTTCTCAGTCCTGCCTCATATCTACTGCTTGAAGACCTGGCAGTTAGATTGGCCCTCTGCTGTAACATGGGGAAGCCTTAACTATGGGGAAATTCTGTTCACCTTTCTGCCTTACAATCCATAGTCATTCACTGCGTGGCACTGTATTTCAGAATCTTGCATTTTTCCCTATCTTACAAGCACAGCTTTACATCCAAGGTATTTTGTCATGTATTTGATTTGTTTAACAATCCCTACCACTCAAATGAATCATCTTATTCCAAGATCGAGTTCATCTGTGTAACAGATCCATTGTCATTATTATTAACGAGTCTTCCACTGTTCAGTACTGCATGAATCCTACTTACAAGAATTTAATAATGATCTGAAGGAAAATGATACTGTGTCGATGAATGTTTCTGACTTTTTTCTGTGCTCTACTGCTGCAGTAGTTACCAGCTTACAAGTTGCAAATGTACATATTTTTTGGTATTGCCATGTGAGACTAAATCAAATATTTTAGAGTCCTCACTGTCTGTAGAAAAATATCAACAATATGACTGTATCTTTTATCTTGCTGACTTCTTCATACCAGTTTCTACTACGTTTAAATCAATGTCAAGCATATCAGCCTAGGAATTGCCTGGATATTGCCTGGATTTTCATAGGGAGATGCAAGACATTTAAGAATACATTACTAGATCCCATTGAATAAAGGCTCTACTAATATATGAATAAAGGACTACTGATATATCTAAATATGTTAATAGCTGTTTTCTTCCTTATGAACCTGTATTCTAATCCATCCCATCCACTGAAGGGATGCTGCAAATAAATAAAAAGGACAGAAAGGACCCAACCCCCACCCCAAAAAATTCTGAGTATAACAGAAGTGTGAACAGGGACAGTATGATGAGTGCGGTCTGTCATATGCATGCGATTTTCTTGTTTTGTTCTAAAGGAAAAAGACATTAGGTGAGGAAAAGATAGCTGAAATAGTCCTAATCTTCTCTGGTTTACCTGTTTAGCAACGGTGCCATGTGGATGTGACTGAAGCATTTGTTGTGGTGTTCTCCCAAATGCTACTAGAAAAATGAATTCCGATAAATTTGGACTGAGATCTGGTGAGATGAAGGTTGTCAAGAAGACCATAAATGACAAACAGCAATGTATAGTGTGCGATGAAGAGAAGAGAAATAGTCAGAGGCTGCTGAGGGGTGAGGTGTTCCTCAGCTTTCATTAATGATCCATGAGAACAAGTAAACAAAATGTGACTCGGTTTCACAGATGCTGCTGTGTTCTGAAGGACTGAGAATGCCTTTAAGAATAAAAAAAACAATGCAGAGTGGGAGTTAGAATGAGTGGGATTAGAAACAAGGAGAGAAGATGGAGTCCAAAAATCTAGTCTACGTGTCTAGAAGGAAAGATCATAAAAAGCACGAGTTTGTCTACAAACATAGACTTTGTTAGAGGAAAAACAGGAATGTTTAAGGAAATGTCTATCCTCTGACCAAACTGAAAAGGCTGTTGGAGTGTAATATGGCCAGCCACGCTAAAATGTTTGTGCTGTTCTGTGTACATGCAGAAGCATCGTTACACATATAGTGGGCAGTGGAGTGTGTGTTTCCAAGTAAGGTGTAAAATAAGCTGTCTCTATGGGAAAGGAATTCTATAATCAGCAGATCTGTTCTACAAGGAAAGGAGGTGAGATTGTCTCAGTCTTTACCTGTATACATAGAACATAGCTTTTCTGATGCCAACCATCTGGCCAACAATTCCGGTAATCTGAAAATCAACTTTCCAGCCTCAACCGCCAGCTGGCAGGGCCTCTTCAGGTTTCCTAAAGCCCCTGTGAGCAGGGCTTCATAGCAGAGAAACTTTGGAGGCACAGTGGATGGCTTGTGTGGCTGCCGCTTGAGGTGCAAATATAAAGCGATGGGGAGTTTCATGACTGTTAGGCATAGCTGTAGAACCACCTCCTCTTATTTGCTTTTGATTCTAGCACCTCTGGGTTTCCCCAGTGTATCCTAGTGTCTTTATTGGGAGAGACTATGAACAAACTTTTTTTCCTTTTTTATCTTTGATTGCTTTCTCCAAACCTCTTATCGTTTCCCTCCATTCCCCCATTCCCTTTGCCAGGTTGGAGTCCTCCTCTAATTGAGTATTCTTTACATAGAAGCTGTTCTGTTACCTTTGATTGCCTTTCTTGGCTTTTTTTATTAGCATAAGAATACTTAGGAATTTTTTGAAGGGAGAGAAATGGAAGTTTTTCTCTTAATTGACACTAAATATATGTTTACTGTTTCCTACCAGTGCAAATTCAGGTTTCCGAAAATTGCCTAGATAAAAGATTAGAGCAGAGATGGTCAATTTCCATATCCTGCAAGTTGAGTATCCAAAAGCTCATTTGGCCAAGCAGTGCAAAGTATGGTCTGAAAGGTAAGAAACAAGGGCAGAGGGGAACTGAGGAGCTGGTGGCAAGTGAGTATCCTGCTGCTTCCCAGGGCTTCGTCTCTTCCCTTCCAATGAGGGAGGTAGGTCGGTTTTTTGCAGCAGCCTTTGGCCGTTGGCCTCACAGATGCTCTTGGGTCACTTTTTCTCACAAATAGGGATTGAGATTCCCTGTGCTCTGGTGTTGCAGAAGTGACATTTTAAATTTCTGCCATCTCTTGTGCTGGACTGTGTTTTTAAGGGATATCAGAGCCCTGGTATCCAACAGTGCATCTACAGCACACCAAATTTGTACTCTGTGTGCTCGGATGCAAGCATGTGTGGCATACTAATATATTGCTCCTACATTGCCTGATTTTAAGATTATGAAAAAGCATAAAGTGCTTCAACTAAGACAACTTATTTTTGTTCTCTGTTTTGCCATTTACTGAAAATGTATTTGGCAAACCTGCTAATCAATGTTGACTAGTCTGCTGTGTGCTGTCTTATCTGTGTTTGACTATCTTGTCCTTTATGATTTGTTGAATATAATTTTGTTTTGTTATAGCCTAAATTTTGATGAAAATTCTTAACATGTCTGCTCACTCAAAATAAGATTCATTGAGGGTGATGGAAGAACACTTATAATATGCAGTGTACTGAGTGAAAATATGCTCATAATAATTGCATTTGTTTTATATCTGCATTGGTAAAATATTGCAAAGAGTTTGAATTAAGGAAAGATGACTGTCAAAAAGAGGACAGGATACAGATTATGATAGGATGCAGAAATTTTTTTTTTGCCTTGCCTTATTTCTCTCAAGACTGAGTATTTTATCTCTAAGCTGCACAGTATTTATGGGGTTTCTTCTGGACCCCTGCTTCTTGTAAGGAAAACTAGTTCAGATGTCAATAAAACTCCTGAGATTTAAGCCTTGAAGAGAGAACAAGTTTTGCATGCTCTTGCTTCCAGTCATATGTAGCTGCTCCCTGGACCATGGGTAGAAGAAGGGGCTTTGAGGAGAAGAATGTGACTGCATCAGCATCATGATGCTACTGGGCAGTGCTAAAGAGGAGAGGCTGTACCACAATCCTGTCTTATCCTCTGCCTTCCCTTCCCTACTGGCTCATTCGCTCTCTTGTGGTTGTGATATCTGAAGCAGAGATTCTTGCTACGAGCGGGTCTGGCACAACAAAATCTTAAAGTGGAGGTATTGATGTCTAATAAGGGTAAATAGTTCAAGAGTACAGAAGACCTCTGCCCTTGATTCTGTCTGGCAGCTCTGGGACTTGGAGTTGTCCATGATATGTTAAGGTCTTGCTGGTACGCAAAGGCCATGTCATAATGCTAATTATCTTTTTCTAAGCCTTGCCAAAATATTTTGATGCAATTATGGTCCATTTTTTTACCGTTATGACTACTGCATGACTGTTAATTGTTACCCTTAAAAGTCTGACAAATTTTCAGTATATGTGCTAAGTGTCAAGCGTCCTGCACTTTTGTATATGATTCAAGATGGGTAAGAAGAGTCCTAACCTTAAGAAACCAAACCAAACCAAAACCACACCACAGAAATCTCCAGGTGCTCCCCAACAATATTCTTCTCACTTTGCTTTAATTTCTTTCATAGCACTAACAGGGGTAATCCAAACACTTCATGGTAGCTCTATCATCAAACCATGTAGCGCAGAAAGGCAGAAAGGTGGTGGCATGTGAAATACGTCAAACAGAACAGAAGCATGCAACATGGCCTTGCTCAGTCACTTCAAAGTCACAACCTTTCTTGCTGTACACTGCGTACAGCACCCGGCATCATGCTGTGTCCTGCAGCAGCGTCCTTCTCCCATGTGTTTGGAGAGCGCCATTCAGTGAGGGTACCATACTGTAAAAAACACATATCCAGTGGCAATGGCATATTTTCTGTATTTTTCTGGAATTTAAAGAGAAGAAGAAAGGAAACAACTTCTTCTATTAACTAGAAGTAAAAAAAAAATAAAAATAATCTAGTTATCTTCTAGTAGGTGAGTCCAGGATAAATAGTCACATGGACTGTTCTCCAGGAAGGGTGTTGTGGGCCCAGTGAATGGCATGTTGGGTCTGCTTAGGGCTCACAGATCTGGTGGATAACCTTAGGCAAGTGCATCTAGCATTACACTTGTGTGTCTTGTTAGCTTCTTCTTGGGACTGTGGCTGATTTTTGCTACCTGTTTGCATAATTGTTGCTCTTTGCATTCCTATCCGTAAAAGCACTGTGGCTTGCTTTCTTTCACTTGTTAGGAGAATAATGTTGTCACCTGTATTACCTAGAAGCAGGCTGGTTGTGGCTTCTCCCCCTTGACTCAAGTCAGCAAGGCCTTGCTAAAATGCCTTGTATCTAGTAATCTGGTTAAGAAGTCAGCAACCTGATGATATGTAAGGTAAAACCTGCAGAGACTGTGCTTCCATGTCTAAGTCTATTAAAGTGAAAGAACAGAAGGCTTACAGCCTAAAGCTTAATTAAACAAGTGGATTTTCAGCTAATGTACTGGAGAGAGGAATTGCTGTGTGTAAATGATAATAAGAGACTTCCCTGTTTAAAAAACAAAAAAGAAAGGAAAAAACCTAAAGAAAAATAGCTGTCAAATTATTCTGAAAGCCGCTGGTTTACGTGTCAGTCAGAGGATCTTGCTGCTCATGGCAACAGCCTTTACTGACACAAGATTAGAAACTGCTTTTTCAACTGTCATCCAGGGCTGTACAAATAATTGATTTTTAGGTTCAGCTGCCAAACTAAAAATAACAATAATAATAAAAAATGGTTTAGAATGGATCACATGTAAGAGACTTCTACCCCCCATCCAAATGGAAAACCACCATTCTTTTACATGAGTAAAACATTACATTTTTTAATGTTATTTAATGTTTTTTTAATAAAAGTGAAAAAAATTGTCAGATTCTCCTTATAGGTGTGTTAATTGGTTTCTGTTCTGATATGGCAAAGATAGGGATCTTTAAATATTTCATACTGGATTTTAATATTTCATAATGTCAATTAGCTACAATTTTTTCACATAAAGGGTCACGTTTTGAAAGCTGTATGTGGCTATGTACTTTATTGTTCTCAAGGGAGACAACTTGAGCGTCTGATAACATCTGATTGCATGTTCATAAGATTCATAAGGGGAAAGATTATGATGTGAAAGCTACCTTCGAGATCTGAATCCTCATTTTGCCTTAAAGTAATCAAGTACTTGAAGCCTCTAATGTAACAAAACGCAAGTGAAAGTGTACAACTCCTTGTCATCTCCGTGTGGGCAGGTAGGTCCAAATAATATCTTGTGACAACACAGTGAAATCAAAGGTGCCGTTTGTCTTCAGGATGTGCCTTTGGAAATCAGCCGAGAGTTAGACCCTCGCTCACTCCAGGTGCTGGCACCCTGGACTCGTGAGCCCCTGTGATCCAAGGTGCCACTCCAGTTGCCAATATTTAAGTTCACTCACTCCAGTCTTTCCAGTTGCTGGCACTGCAGACCCCCATACACACCCATGCACACAGAAGAGAGGATGCCTCACCCAACAAAATAGATAGAAATGGAATTTGATAAGGAAATAGGACAGACTGTGCTGATCAGGTGCAGGGTATTGTCAGGCAAGCGTACAGAGGTGCCCCGTTAACAGGAGATTGGTCCTTTTTATCCCCTTATCCCTCTATTTCCCACAGTTGTTACTCTCCAAATCACCTTTTCCATCCATCCTTTTCCCTGCCTTCGATTCCTCTCCTAAACATCACATAATAAGTCCTGTGCAATCCTCGAACACTCTTTGTCTGCATCCTGTAATATGTATGTGCTGCCATTGTGCGTCTGTGCTCCTTTATGTGTGTGCAGACCAGCTTTTATCACATAACCTAATGCTGTTATCTTGGCTTATTCTTTCAGCCCGTTCATATGTTTAAGGGGGTTATGGTGCCTCGAGGGCCATGTGCATTCTCTCTTCCATGAAAGCCTGGGGTTTTTTTTGCTGAGTACAACACAGCCTACAGTAGCATCGAGCTGTGTTTCAAGAAAGCTCTCTCTGGGAGTGTGTTGTTTGAGTTTTTGCTTTCTCTGACTCTGGTCCAGGAAAGACTGAGATCAAGAGGTGACTGAGTTTACTGGCAAATGAAGTTTAATGTCAAAGAGGCTTAAATATTTTGCCACCACCAAATTGGAATTTTGTTCACTTCTGATAAAAATGTCAGCACTTGTCCTAAGTCTGGAAGAAAACATTGATTTTATTATTTTTTTTTTAAACTCAGCTCTATTATTCTGTTCTTAGTCCTTGTGACTTCTGGTTTCTGTCTATCAGCTGGAAGTGCAAGAAAGCCCTTAGATAAATTGTCTTCATTCTGACAGATCCGTCTTCTAACAACTTTACGCTACACCGCTTAGTGTGCCAAAACCTACATTAAACTCAGTCAGTTAGTAGTAAAAGGCCCCTGGTAAAAGAGCCTGCTGAAAAGTAGGTCCTAAGACTTTGTGCTGTTGTTAGAAGAATTTTTTTTTTAATCATATACAGCATGTTCCTGAAAATTCACAGCATGGACACGAATCATAGAATCATAGAATCGTTACGGCTGGAGAAGACCTTTAAGATCATCAAGTCCAATCGTTATCTAACTCTACCAGACCCACTTCTAAACCATGTCCCTGAGCACCATATCTAGACGGCTTTTAAATACGTCCAAGGATGGTGATTCAACCACTTTCCTGGGCAGCCTGTTCCAGTCTTTGATAACCCTTTCAGTGTAGAAGTTTTTCCTAATGTCTAACCTAAACCTCCCCTGGCACAACTTGACACCATTTCCTCTTGTTGTATTGATTGTAACTTGGGAGAAGAGACCAATGGCCACCTCTCTACAACCTCCTTTCAGGTGGTTGTAGAGAGCGACAAGGTCTCCCCTCAGCCTCATTTTCTCCAGACTAAACAACCCCAGTTCCCTCAGCCACTCCTCATAAGACTTATTCTCAAGATCCTTCACCAGCTTCGTTGCCCTTCTCTGGACTTTCTCCAGCACCTCAATGTCCTTCTTGTACCGTGGAGCCCAAAATTGAACACAGTACTCAAGGTGTGGCCTCACCAGTGCGGAGTACATTGGGAAAATCACTTCCCCAGTCCTGCTGGCCACACTATTCCTGATACAGGCCAGGATGCCATTGGCCTTCTTGGCCACCTGGGCACACTGCTGGCTCACGTTCATTCGGCTATCAATCAACATCTCCAGGTCCTTTTCTGCCTTTTCTTCCTCTATCAAGACTCCAGTCACTCTGTGGCTTTGACTTAAGTTGGAGCCAATGGAAACCTGATCTCTGCATCACAATACGTTTCCATAAAATAATATTTGTAGAATTCAGCTCTCCTAGTTATTTCTGCTGCCAGTACTACTGGAGACAAAAATGAATTAATTTCTGCAGCTACCACAAAGTCCCCATGCTGTAGGGTAATGGGAATTGCCATGGAGTAAGACTATCTAGGGACTTTCCTCCTTTCTGACCAGAATCCAGTGACTGGTTTTGACTATTGCTCTTGCCGAGCAGGAGACATTAAAAGAAGGTATCAGTTCAGAGATAACCTGGTCCTAGGCAAAGTCCTTTCTAGCCATTTTGGCAAACCTACCTTTCCAGTTACGTTCTTGGAAGGAGCTGTGGATGTTCCTTGTTTGCCAAAGCAGCTAACCCCTCTGTGCTCTGGCTGCGCTCCCAACCTGTGTGGCTGTGGCTGCAGCCACCCTGAGCTGCACACAGACAAGAGGGAGTTCTGCTTCCGTGCTGTCTGCACAGATATATCTGCAAGGAACAAGGACTTTCAAATAGCAAAACAACAGGAAAGAGAGAGGAAAAATAAGCAGCAAATGTTAATCACTGGGATGCTCGGAAGGCACTGCTTAAAATCCTTTTGGATGCATGCTATATTCATCAGCTTGATTTTTCTCTCGGGTTTGCTTAGTCAGATTTGGAGGTAATGATTTTCAAAACTTCCTAGGTCACTTCAGTGCATGTCTTGTAATTTAAGGCAGAAAGACCTTTTATCTTCCTATGTACCTCAGCTGTGAGACTGGCTTCATAGTAAAGAGCTTGCTTACCTTTGTCTAAATAAGCCATGTGTGATAGCGCTGAGAGCTCTGTTCTTTTCCCTTACCACATGGCAGTGTTCACACCTCAGCTGTTCTCTGCCTATACATATTCAGGAGGAAGTTGCAAGACCGTGGATTTTTTTATTAATAGAAAAAAAGCGTTTTCACTGTCCCTGTGCATATTTTTACATTTTTTTTAATAGCTGCAACTGGATTTTTTTCATGTAATCACAGAAATCCAGGGGCAGGAGACTTAAGAAAAACAGAAAGCATTGTGAGCATCTCAGTCAAACTCATAATGATTTTTTGAAACATATGCTGAAAGAAGGTGTTTTTTGCCATGTGGACATACTTCAGTGTGGACTTGCCGTAGGGAAAGGGAAGACTTTCATGAAATGTGTAAATGACTCTCATAGTGATGAGGATATTATATAGGACACAACTGCAATTTGCTATGCACATGTGCACTTGTTGTAAGCCGTGCTGACATTTCTGTTTGGAACAGTGTGTATAATTTCTTCTGTGATAGGTGACAGCCTGTGACAGATCCTTTCTGAATAAAGGGCAGTTTCTCTGAGGCTCTGTCAGATCTCATCTCCTTGCAGAGAAACATCAGGAAGTTCCCAAGGTTTTCAACCCAAGTTGCGTGGGCTTCTCTTCCACATTGCCCCTCTTTGCCGCTTTTTATTCTGTTGATTTCTGCTCGTCACCTAACATGAACCCACCTTGGCTGCTGTTCAGTGCTAAACAAAACAGCCTTGTCCTGAGGAAACAGCACAAAGGAGAGATTCCGGTGACTTTCTCTAGCCTCTGAAGAAAAACCTTGTGTTGTGCAAGACATTTTCTTTATGTTCTAGATAAATATGGTTTTGCCAGAGACATAACTGGTTGTCTCCATAGCAGGTGAAGACTGTTTTGGAGAACATTTCACAAGGCAGAGCTGGGGGGCTAATGTATGTAGTGCCATGAGAGCCCCCTGTTGCTAACGGGAATCCTTCTGTGGAGCCTATCAGCAACAGATGAGGCTCTCTCATCTGTCTGCTTAGCGTATCTGACAGTGCAGAGCTCCAGGCAGCGTGGTGTGGATGTGGGAGGGTACGGCTGCTCCGCAATGTGAAGCTTGGTGTGGCATGTGCAGAACTAATGGAGGAGAAAACCTGCTATCCCTGCAGGTCCCCTTCTCTCCTTCTGAGTCTGCCCTATGCAATCGGAGCATCTCCTGCAGTAATAACTAGCTTTGTTTCCTGTAAGCTCTTGTGAAAACACAGGCCTGGGGGATTTGCTTCACAGTAATTTTGGGGTTTTTTTTTTTGACTAAGGAGATAGAGATTAGGAACATAGAGCATCTGGGTCAGGGTAGAGGTATGGGCCACAGACTGTGGGCATGGAGGCTCCCAGATATGTGGCAAGTAACGCAGGGCCATTGCGGCTTCTCTTTCCTCTCCACCTCAAGTAGTGGCAAGCCTTGCCCTTCAGCCCAACCCTTTGGCAGCCCCTCCAGGAGGCCAGTGACCTACAGACAAGGACGCAAGTAGGCTCAGTGTTGCCACCTCTTGTATGGCACTCTATATGGCCTTTAAGGCTCCCTGGTCTCTTAGCAGGCAGGCTGCTGGAGACCAGCAAGGCCCCGTGTAAACTCTGACAGTATTTCGGCTGTCCGAACACAGGCCATTACCATGAAATGCTCTGGATTTGATGAAATGCCCTCCTTTTGCTTCCATCAAATTCTTTCTTACCTGCTTTAGCTGGAGGTATCATGTTGTTCACAGAGAGAAGTACAAATCCTAAGAGCAGCCCTGTGACAATGGCAATGTTTGACAGTGCAGTGTTTGCCATTTCCTCTGTGGATAAAGGAAGAGAGCAAAGGCTTATTGAAATCCGAAAGTCTGTTCGAGTTCGGTTGCAGTGGCTCTGACTTTGCCTTCTGCCCTGCACCTGTAACTTGCTGTTCTAGAGGGCTGAAAAGTAAAGTGGTGTCACAGTGGTCTCACTGGTACAACAGGTAAATGGAAGCAGTTGGAAAACTCAGATATGAATTTGTCTGCTCTCAGCATAAGGCTCTGCAATGTGGAAAACACTTGTTTTTCTTGACAAAGGTGGTTCTAAAAAAGTAAGCACTAAAAAAGAGATTATGAACAGTTAGGGGACGTTCCTAAAAATGTTGTTCTTGCAGGGGCTTCCATTGTTACACCATTGAAAACATATACCTACTCTTGTGTCCCAGTACCTTATTTACAAGAAATTTAAGGGAGTTGGGTATTCAGTTTGTGACCTTTTCTGTTATCTTACCTAATTCTGCTATCCCACCTTCTTAGATTCTTTTAAAATGTATTTCAGGTTCTTGTGCCTCTGTTTTGGTGCCCAGGGCTAGATCTGCAAGTTAAAACTTTCCTTGACCTTCAGTCAGCGATGTTGGGCAGTCACCTAAGCATTGCTGACTGCCTCAAACTTTAGTTTCTAATTCTTCTGGTATGAGGGCAAGGTATATTCCCCAGTGTTGGGGTTAACTTGATACAATGAGAGGATACCTCATAAAATAGCTTATCACACTTAGTGGTGAATGGTGTGGCTGAGAACAACTCCACCACATTTTTTATTTTAGCAGTGGGTTTGTTCTTAAGCTTTCTGGGCGTGATTTCTCCCAGTCCCTCCAACAGCAGTAAGGAACAATGAAAGTCAAGAGAGGGTCACTGCCACCGAGTTGCTGTGCCAGGCTGAAAGCCCAGCCCATGAAATGTGAAAATCCATTCATTGTTTAAGTTTTGATTATGTTTTTCTTTCAGACCAAGGACAGCAAAGCCTTAGCAACATAAATAGGTGGATGTACATTGGATCACATAATTTGCAGGGTGTCTCTAACTGTGGAAAATTTTGTTGTGAATGTGTGATTAATGCCTTCAATTATTATCTCTAATTGAACAGACATGGAAAGGGCCCACTTTGTAAGTCCCGATAAGCCTCCTGCACAGCTGCTAGGAGAGTATTGAGACCTGGCGGGATCGAACTGTATTGCATTTTGTCTTTTGTAAGCATAACATGTTGTTGAAGCCTAGCAGAAAAATATGAGTGATTCCATTCCTTTAATCTGCTGAGTACTGATGTCTGAGAAGACAGAAAGGCTGTTTAGCAAATACACCCTCGCATTGTCGTTAGTATTAAATAATGGGACTTTAATATATTTAGATCATAATAATCTATCAGCTTAATATCAAGTACTCAGCATGAAGTCCTGGACCACAGTCCTACCTCCTCTTCTTCATTTATCAACAATACCAACAAATAGAAGCCTGCAACAGTGTAAATACAGTACTTACTGAAGGACAGAAGCAGCTTGCAGGACATATCTTTTTAATCAGTGATATATGGGCAACAAAAATTGTCTGAAGACATTTTTTCAGATGAAAATAAAAGTCTTAGAAGAAAAACCTTATTTGCCCCCTGAAAAAAAAAGTAGTTTTCATGCGATTCTGGCACTTTTCCATTTGGAAACTTTGGATTAAAATTGTAGTCCTGCTTTATTTCATAAGGCATATNAATCTGGAACCAAAGTGTCAGTTGAAAAAAAAATTCTTTTGAAAATCTCCAACTGAAGAGAGAATTTTTTTTGGTAAATTTTTATCTGTGTGCAGTGGGGAGATAATTTTTCAAGCATGTCTCAATGACTTGCTTGAATTTGTAAAGCAATGGCAAGTCTGGAATTAGAAATCATGTCTGCTGAACCTCAGCTCTGCGCTTCTAATGCAGTTAGTGCTTCTCCCAAGGTGGGTGCTTTTAAAATGATGGCACAATCACTGAAATCTGAGATGTTATGAAAAAGGAAAAGGCAGTATTTTTTAAAAACCTTGATAGCACATTGGGGCAGATGGCAGTGGGAGAGAGATGAAAAGCAGTCCCTTGTGCAAATAAAACACATTATATTCCGTTTGCTTTGGTTATGGAGCACATTGCACTGAATTTCATAGCACAGTGTTATCGCATAAAAAGTATGCAACTAGAAGTCCCTGTTGTTGCAATTGCCTGCGCTTAAAAAAGGCAACAACCTCCCTGCCCCCAACCCACCCATCCGAGGATGCAAGCAGAAAACCCCCGAAGGGCCATTATTAACAGGAAGGTTTGGAGCCAGGAGCACATAACTCATTGGGCTACCATGACCAGCTATTGCAGTCCGTGCTACAGTGATTCGCTTTCAGCTGAGGTCTCTCTGGTTTCCCAAGAGATGCTGCCTGGGGTTGTGATTGTGCAGTTAGAGCTAGAATAGTGGGGAGCTACGGTGAGACATTGCAGAGAAACCTGGGTGGGGACAGTACTTTAGCTTCAGCATCAGCGTGCTACTACATGATTTCTGCAAGTGTAAAATCACTGAGACACACATCCTGCTGGTAGTGTAAGTTGAGTGCTGCTATATATATATATTTTTTACTTGGGGGGCTGGGATGCAGACAGCACTCTAATTTGATCTCTTGGCCAATGGCAGCACCAAGGAGTTTAGTTTACATGGTAAAAGAGATAATGGCCCAAACATTAGGACTGCCACATCCTGGGTCTCTCAAGCATGACTAGAAAAAAGAAATTTGCATGAGTCCAATTAACTACTTCAGTCCTGGTCTAAGGCTGTATACCTGTGCCTTCTGCTGCTATGAAAGAGGGCGTGTGCTGGCCTGACTCCCCTTAGCAAAGTATGTGGGGTTGCAGCTACAGGAAGGTGGGTGTTCCCCCCAGGTAGTTATGACTCAGCAGCAAACATCAATGCAAAAAGAAAAGTGTGATCTGGAGAAAAGCTCTGCTGGCTTTCCACATGGTGCTGGTACCGCCTGCCTTGAGTGTGAGTAGGTTAGACCTAAATATCAGACCAACAGTGAGACAGTGTGAGAGGATATACTCCGTTCTTCGTAAAATTCAAAGCGAGAGGGGAGCCCCTTGTGTTTTCTCTTCACTGATACAAGTCTACCATGAATAACGTACATCTGTTGTTGTGCCTTAGGTTCCTCTTTGCTAGTCATGCTTCCTTGTGTGGGATCTGTTCTGGAAAGAAAGCTGATCTCCCTCCCTAAGAAGGGCTGTATAAGCATGAGGTGTTGTAATATATCCATGGAAGAAGCTGCCGAGGTTAGCAGTTATCTCAACAGAGGTGAGCACACTAGGCGCTGCTTGAACACTGATGGCTTGGGGGTGGTGGTGGTGCAGCAGGAAGGAGCCAGTAGGAGTTGCTGGTTGCTGATTACGTTTGAGCTCCATAGAAATGTAATTTCCCAGGGGTCTGGCAGCTCAGTCTAGACCATGTTTCTGAACAAAAGAATGACTTTATCATTTAGAGATCACGTAAGTACTTCCTTATAGCAGTGACCCTGCAGGAGATGAAAGCTATGTTTCTAATGTCAATTCATTAATAGAAGGCCTTTATGCCAAACTACAGCTACTTGAACGGATATCCCGTAGATTTTTCACCATGTGTTGGGATCACAGCAGGAAACTTATTAGTTGTGACCTCATCAGAGGGGAGAGAAAGGTGAGAAAAGGTGATAGATTCATGAAATCAATTTGGACTTGCACAGCTGATATTTAGAGAGTGAATTTTCTTTATGTGTTCCCTATTTTTAATAAGCCTCTTTTACAGAAAAAACTGTTTGCTTCTGCCCTGTCTCCCAGGGTTTGTCTTTTAAGAACTAGCCTCAAATTGCCAAAAAGCGAAGCAATCAGCTATTTCATTTGGTGAACCACTGACTTTTTCCATACCACTCTCGGGTAATGAATGACTTCAAAATGGGAAGACAGATCAAAGACTGCTGCTTTCTGCAGGACAGGTGGGGTTTTTCTGCAGGAGCAGAATGTCTCAAGTCTTTTCCTCTGTCTGTATACCTGTGACTCTTATTGGGTCTGTCCGTCCATGTCCACCCTACCCCTCCCCTCCAGCCCCCCCGCCATCAATCTCAAGTGTGAGGCAGAGCTGAGCTGCTTCAGGGCCTGTGAGGGAATCACACTCTTGCTCCCAAATGCAAAACACTTTCTGCTATGTGTAACAAAGCCGGGTAACTCCTTCCTTTGCATCAGCTCATCTCTAGCCAGGATGTCCAGTACGCCTGGGAAGCTCTTGCAACTGAGCCTTTGATGATGTCTTGTTATACCTGCCTCCTGCACATTCTTTCATGGGATTGTGGCTCTTTCTTGTTTGTGTAGTGCTTGTCTGTGTGGTTTCAGCTGACTTTCTACATTGTAGTTGGACAGCAGTAAGCGGGTCTTTGCGTGTTTCTCTTAGTTTGCATGGAGAAATTTCATTCCATTTTGTTCCCTGTACTCTTTTTTTTTTTAAAATGCATCCTCCATGAAAGAAATATCCCAGTCTGAAATCCACCTGTGACACTGTGTGTAGCAGCTCACAAAATTATCTCTCTGAATTGACAGATCTGTCTAAATTGGTTGCACAAAGAACTAGGAACCAGGGGGCATTGAAGGAGCCCAGCAGGTTGCAAGCATAAAATAAGTGAGAGGAGATGGCTCCTCATTGAAGTTTACCTATGGAGCCACTTGCCACATAATTTAGTGGTTGCCGTTTATTGCTGATAGGAGCTCTCACTTTTTCAGCAGGAGTCTTGAGCTTTATTGAAAATAAATTGATTGAAACATGCTAAATCCGTAAAACCAACATTTGGCTCAAAGTCCCAGAGTCCACAAATGGTTGGATGTTGGAAGAGGACCATGAGGAAGATATCGTACCTGTTTGTTTTTAACCTGTTCTTAATGGATGCCTAAGGTCAAGGGTTGGGGGTTGGCTTCCGTCCAAGAGTGTCTATGGGGCTAGGCATGCCCTTGCTCTGAACAAGTATGACAATTCCTATGCTTTTTTGTTGTTCTTAAGAGTGTGAAACTTGTATTAAGACCCTGGCCAAGCTAAAGAAAAAACTCTGCTAATCTGCTTTTTGGGGTTATGCTTTAACAAGTTCAACAATTTCTTCTTGCTATGTTTGTTAGAGAGTGTGTGCAAATGTGAGTCATGTCATAGGATCATTTCTAGCAAGCGAGACCTGGAAAAAATGTAACCTTTTTTCGTCCCCCAAACTTCAAACTGTAAAAGGGGAAAAGTCCACATTATCTATCTGGATTTGTCATGTTTTTGTTTCTTGCCTCCTGTACTATTTTTTCCTAATTTTAAAAATGTAATAATAATTCTTAATTGACCAAAAAGGGGAGGAGAAAAATTTAATTTTATTTTCCTGTCCTTAAGCAGGGTCTTATGTGGTGTTAAACTTACCTTTGTTTTGCCTGATTTTGTTCACCTTTCCTGGGTCACTCTGTCTTACACAGGCAGGAAGAGGTACTGTATTCAGGTGAATTTTGTATACTGCATTTAGGGGTCTTCTGATTGATAAGGCCTGTGTGTAGCAAGCAATGGAGACATTTGCATTTTGTGCTTGGAGCAGTTTAACAGGGAGCCCCCAAAAGGTGACTCAACATTAGTGATACTCATCTTCATTGTATCGATCTCACATTTTAATGATAGAGGAAACCTCTTCACTTGACGCTAGTTCATTTCCAGCTAATCCTAATGGGAAAGGTTCTAAAGAAAATTTATTTTTAAATACTTAATCTCTTTAGCAATTAGGTGGAAATAATGTAGTGTGTGTGCGCAGGCTTTGGGCTTTCAAATACTGTAAAAGACTGCAATTTACAACTTAAATAGTGTAGTTTGTGGTTACCCTGAGTCAGGAAAATGAATCCTGTGAAGGATTTAATAGAAGTTGTAAGACGATGGAAAACATAATATCTTTATGATTAAAGTGCTCCAAATTTTGTGTTTTGGCAACTTCATTGTACAAACACCACTAATCGCAAAATCTGGCTGGAGATGGATCTTGAAAAACACTTGAGCTGGAATGCTATGCCAAAAATGTGCATCTCAGGAAAGGAAAAAAGCTGTCTGGATTTCTTGCCATGTGCCTAAAGATAGAGAAGCTGGTGGCCAGGAACACAAAATAGGAGAGCGTTCTTCCCTCAGGATTTTATTTATTCTGTTATCTCCAACCCTAAACTGAAAACTATTGAACAAGTACCAGTACTCCGAGGAGAACAAATTCTTGCCTTCCTCCTTATTTTCTGTCTCCACTTTCAGGAGCGCAAGGGTCTCTCCAGCTTGGGAGACTGCAATTGGCTCTGCGGTCCCAGTGATGGGAAGAGAAGTAGCAACACCTTCTTCCGTGTCTGTCTCAATGAGGGAATGGCTACTCCACGGGCACGCAGGTTGGTAATGCTGGGTGCTGCTCTGTGGCATAGCAGGTGTCCTGGTTTGAGGTAAAACAGGACCCATTTTGTTCAGTAACTTTGCTTCTTAGCTGGGCCTCTTCTAACTACTGAAATTAACAGCATATTGTGCAGACAATGTGCACTCCCAGAGTGGTAAGACCTATGTTTACAGTTGATGCCAAGGAATGATATGCAGAGAGGCTCTTGCTTATGCTTATTGCTATACCACCCAAGGCCAACCAACTTTGTTATTTGCCCCGTTGGAGGATTGGAAGCGGAAAAGCGTAGAGGGTCGCACCTGCGGGGAGGAGCGGACAGGACAGGTGACCGAAAACTGACCAACAGGGTATTCCATCCCATCTGCCTCATGCTCAGTATAAAAGCTGAGGGATCAAAGGGTCAGCTCTCTTTCTTCAATGGCCGATGTCTGAGGAGGACTCTGTCTGTTCATCTGCCTTTGATCCCGATCCTGAATCCAGATCCAGAATCCAGTTCTCATCTGTCACTGAGTCCAGTCTGGGACTCCCCAGTGCCAGCCGGTGACATGACTGTCATCCTGCGAGCTTGATACAGTTTTGTATATATTTCATTATTTTATTTTTATTTTATTATGAATATTTAATTAAAGTAGTTTAGTTCCTTCTAAACTCATAAGTGTCTCTCTCTCCCCTCTGCCTCTCTCTTTGAAGTGAAGTTGGGAGGGAGCATCTGTCACTCACCCAGTGGCTGGTTCTGCCCAAACCACGACAGCAGCATAAATAGAGAAAACAATTGCATGGTTTCTTTCAGCGCAAAGCTAATTTCTCAACAAAAAGTAAGACAATGCCATGACTGCTGGGTAGTCTGGTAACAAAAATAGATTATTTTTATCAAACAGCTGAAAAAGCAACACACTTTCATGTTTTGTGTAAAATGTTTGATGACAGGAAATTATGCATAAAGAAAAGAGATGTATTTTGGCTTTTTTTTTTTTTTTTGCACTTACTCAGGAGGCAGTTTTACACAGAAATGGAAGTTTTGCTTTGCAGTGGGAGATGTTTCCACTAGCAAATGGCGGAGTGAGGAGACTGAGGTCTTCGAGAAGGAGAGTTAATCAAGTTCAGGATGCTCGGAGCTGTGTGATGTAGTGCTTTGCAAAGACCTGAGTGACTTGCCGTTGTTGTTGTCTGGCAAGGCAGATGAGCTTCAAAATGTGGACTCAGAAGAGATATGTCAGCTGAGGATCAGCTCTGCAGAGGCTCAGCAGTGGGCAATCAGGTCTAATTGTGGTTTGGAGACGTGGATGTAAGTTCAATGCTGTACCTGCTTTTACAACAAAGCCAAGATGCAAGTGATTTGACAACAGTGAATGGTGTGATGTGTTAATCATAGCCTTAAATAAGTTGTGAGACTGAGTTAAATGGAAGTTACGGTATTTAATTTTGTTTAAATGATGGGGGTTTTGTACTGTTTAAGAAGGCTAATGCAAATGTGGAGCTGTTTCCTGTGCAGCCACTTTGCCTGGTCATTTGGAAGTTTCTCTAGCAAGAACTGTGTGGCATATGAGGGGACGATGCATCATCCCAGCACTGTGGAATCTGAAGTGGCATGTGGCATTTCCAAGTGCTCCAGCAGAAAGAGAGAGCAGTAAGTCTGCTGTGTCTCAGGCTGGCCTGGTGGAACAGGGAACAGAATTAATATGGCTAGTCTCCGTTTGGCTCAACAAAATGGAGTGTGACTTCTTCAGCAGGAAGGTAAAATAAATAATTTCAACTGAGAAACTGTTTAATAAAAATGAAACAGTTTTTTTTCTGAACTCTTTCATTCTGAAAAAAAAAAGTTAATGCTTTCTTGTAAGCACTTCTATTTTCTTCTGCACAGAAGAAAAAAAGATTGAATTACTAGAATTTCCCATTCAATAGAAATGTTGATTTCTGCCTGCCCTCTTCCCCCTGCCTCGTGAGGCAGAAGATTATTCTTGAAACTGGTAATAAAGGACCAGAAATGGAACACTCAATTACAGTGGAGAGCAAGACACTTGTGTCAATATTGCCATTTAAACATGGAAGGTGTCGAAAAGGAATTTTTTTTCAGAGGTGTGCTCCTGCAGTTCCTGGTTAGCTACTGATCCTGAAATATATTTCTGCCTCTAATATCATCTACTGAGATCTGTTTGCTGTGCCAGGCGTGTCTGAAAACTTCATCTTTTCTTACATACAGTTAAAGGAGAAATACACTTTCCTGAAATACTGGTGGGGGTCATGGGTGCTGGGAGCTTTTCAGAAGTGTGGACTAAAAAGGTTCAAGAAACTCAATTTTGACGTGGGAAAGGAAGTAACAGTGGAGGGAATAAACAGAGGTAAATTATAAGATAATAGTGAACTGAATGAGTCACGCATGGCAAAGAGCAATTCACTGAATTAATGTTTGGTTTGTCAGCTGGCATGTTTTGTAGGCCTGGGACCAGATCTAAGATCTGGAGATGGCCAGAGAGGTGGTCCTCAGACTTCTCTCTGCACATAAGAAAAGGGGAAAGAGACTGTAGATGAGAAGCTGATGGATGGGGACATCCTTTACAGTGAGGAGTTCAGGAAAAGGTAGAAAGGAAATTGTCCCTGATCTGAAGTGGGATGGACATAGACCTGGGTATGTAGCCAGAAGAAAGAATGATGCTTCTCCAAATCCAAGGGTGCTTAGACCCATATGGATGTGGTGCGGGCAGAACACCCTCTCCAGATCTGGGTTGGTAGCTGTGAATAATGTGCTGACTTAACAAATTAGGTTTGTATGGCTTTTGGAAGACTTGTCAGCTCCTTTACTGTCATGGTCTATCTGGTCATCAGTGTCTGATCATCCTACTCGTTGACTGAATGTAAGGCAGGGAGATGGAGACAGCAGTCAAGGTTTACTTGTTGTCTGCGGTATGTATTGACTTCCTTGCAGGATATTTCAGTGTTTTTTCCTTCCTAGTGCAAATATGAAGTCTGAAATTTGTATGAATACACACTTCTTTTAGCTAAGCATTTGTGCAGGCAGTTTCTAAACAGATAAATCAGAGGCTTCTGTTGCTTGGATATCTTAAAGGGTAATACCTTAGCACTGCAAGGTAATAGCATTCTCCTGCTATAATTTCTCTAGCCCATTAGTTTGGAGAGTGATTTACACTTGGAGGAATTAAGAGAGTTGTCCGGCCCGTACAGGATGCTGTGGCTGAAGTAGTACAGGTATATCTGTAATGCAACTCCCTACGGTGGTTTCTCATCAGCTCTGAATGAGGTGGAGGTTAAACCAGGAAAGGTTCAAGATTTGCTTTGAGGTCCTACTTTATGTTAGTGATATGGCTGCTTAAAAAAAGTTGAACAAAAGTAATAACTTGTAAGTGTCTTGCATAACAGAATCACAGGATCACAGAATGGCAGGGGTTGGAAGGGACCAAAATGATAGAATGTGCAACAGCAGTGGCAATATTACAGATGTACCAGATGTACTCAGGAGGTCATTTAGTCCAGCCACCTGCCCTGAGCAGGGCCAACAGCAAGTGCAGACCAGGTTGCCCAGGGCTTTTTTCAACACAAGGACAGATTCCTGACTGCTCTGGGCAAGCTGTTCCAGTGCTTTGTTATCTCCCAAGTGAAATCAGAAAATAGCCAAGAGGCAAAAATAATTTCTTGTTTACAAATTTTGTTGTTGTGTTGTCTTGTTGTGTTTGTGGTTTTGTTTGTTTTGCTTTTTTTTTTTAAACTAGGCCCTCTCCCTATTTTTGTATATTTTTGTGACTTGAAGGATGTCAGATCCCCTTTTCTGTCTATTTTAATTCACTTTTTTTTAAACTGAAAAGCAGTGGAGAGTGAAAAAAAAAATGCATAGGGAGGAAATTTCAGTTTCTTTCTTTTAAGTACTTTTCTATCTGTGCCGAGGATAGAGCAGGACTGGAGGAGATCACCTGCTGTTTCTGACATAATCCTTTGGGATTTGAAGATGTGAGAGTAGAGTCTATTTCTGTTCTTTGTTGCTTTCAACAGCAAAGGCAGCTCTTGGAACTGAAGGACTGAGGCTCAGTCCCTGGTTGTATTGAAACAGATGCGGTTTACTTTCCCGTATCAAACTCATTCCTAATAGAAACTATAGCCCAGCCAGAGTGCTGCTGGGGGGGTGGGCAAGTGTATCGCCAGGGAACACTTGTGTTGCGGTGGAGTGCTGTAGTATGGTAGCCAAAAATGGACTTCTCAATTGCTAAGTTCCTTCCTCTGAACCAAAATGCTACTGCCTTAGACTACCACCAGAACACTTGGCCTGTGCCCAGCTACACCCACCTTCCAGTCAACGGGTATTTGAAATTTGCCTGCGTACGAGCCAGCTTCTATGCTGCTGCTGGACAAGTGAGCTGTCAGGAGGACAAGGCTATTGGAAGGACTTTAGCCAGGCTCCCAAAGCTGAGCTGCTATAGACTACGCTAATAAAAATAAGGAAGTAATCAAAACCAAACAGTTGCGGAGCCAGCTTCTTGCGCAGAAGGCGATGCAGCAGGGAGCAGACCAGCCTTTGCCAAGTGGGAAAAAGGACACTGACTGGCAAGGAGAAATGTTATTTGCTGGTCTGAGGGACAGGCAAGTGGAACAAACCCAAATCACTGCCTATTCATCCGAAGGGGAGGACGTGGAAATTAGAGGTGGCAGTTTGTAGCTGGCATTTTGCAATGACAGGTCTCTTTAAACTTAGTGATAATGCCTGCAGTTTTTTCCAGCCAAGCTTGGAACAACTTTGCCTTTGCCTCCGCACTTTCTGCAAGATCTGTGTGAAGCCCAGTGATGACGGGCAGACTGTTAATTTCAATCATCAGCCCAATGGGATCAGGGAAGCGTGACAGCAATAATCGAAAATGGATGCTTGGAGTAAGGAGGCTAACAAAGCAGTAGGAGCAAATATTGGCAAGTATTAGCAAATATTTGTCAGCACGGCTGCTGTTATTCAGTGCAACGTGAGTTCCAGCCAGTGTTAGAGAAAGTTTAGATCTCTGCTGGAACAAATCATAAAGCAGTAATGGAACTTTTGGGACCCAGCTGTTGGGGAACAGCTGGAACTTTCTGACAAGCTGAATTACAGTGGGATCAAGGTGTCTGACACCTTAGATCCCGTGAAAAATCCCATGCTAAGATGTGGCTTTCTGTTTTGCATCAATTCTGCAGGTAGAGTGGGTGTGTTCTGCGTCTGCTCTCACCATTGGGAGCTTTGCCACATGCTTTCAGTGGGTCTGTGCTTTCACTCTGCTGGCTTTATTTGCCAGATTTGCTTTACATTCTGAAAATGCTGAACCAATTCATTTGGCAGATTTCTGGACTAACCTCATATAGTTTACTATGGAAAAAAAAAAGTAGATTTCAAGTACCACGCATTCTAGTATCTCTGTTTGCCAGTAAAAGAATATACGGAGGGACAGAGCAAATATCAACTGAAATCCAATTTTTGACTGTCTTTTTTATCAGTGAAGGCCAGAAGTTTCTGTGGTTCTCCCCAAAGGGACCATCAAAGCTCACAGACATTAAGCATTGAATTAGTTTACTGAATTCAGAGATATCCCTGGAACATATAGCCAGGTCCTCTCATGTATTTAGCACACAATATTGGATAGCTCCTTTATACATCAATAATAGTTTAAAAAAAATCTTAAGAACATAGGTTTGCCAGAAATATTCTGAGGGGCAGTAAAGTTGGTATTTCAACCTTTTAGTAGAAAAATTCAGAATTAACTTAAGTTTTGATTTTTAGGTTTGGGTGGGAGAATATTGAGGTGCTGTTGTACGTTTCTCTCCTCCATCCCCTGTATAATTGTGAATGTACAGAAAAAGAGAAGGCTTGTTCAAGATTTTGAAAAGATCCCTGCAGTAGAGACTGGATTCACAACAGCTTTCAGAGTTTCAAAACAAGGTCGAGAATTTGCGCTTGTTTAGAAAACCAGGTACTTCTGAATGTTTTCATGATATCAAATAGTATCAACAGCTGTGTCTTCAACTTACATGTCTTTCTAGTAAGAAAAGACAGCCCTACATCTGAGAGGTATTTCTTTGTCAAAAGGAAAAGAATTGGGGAGGCATCTTGAATATGATGTGATTTTTGAAAACAGTTTCTGGAAAAATATTTGCCTTAGCAAAAAATATTTCAGCCAGCTCTCCTCAGGACCCATTGGGTCTAAGGGCAGATCTTGAAATTATTTCAGAAAAGATGTGGTATGTGTATCTCACACAGGTGTCAGTGTTAGTGTTTAAACAAGTATTGCTACAATCAGTTAAAATATACAAACAGAAACTATGCAGATAATACAAATAATAAAACATACAAATTTGCTCTTGCAAATAACACTTCTGAGTTGCATCTGCAATCCTAATTTCTGATGTTGGTTGAAAAGGATGATGATTTTGGAATATTTACAGAGTGAGCTATGCTAATCATCTCTCCTCAGCTGTTGCAAGGTCGAATTTGGAGGTTACAACTTAGACACTCACACTGAATTGCAGAAGGCCTAATATTTCATTACCGGGAGCTTCCTCGGTTCATTTAAACTAAGGCAAAATAACTACTTTGATTTGTTAGTGCAGTAAACCTGTTTTGCACTGGCATAAATTAGGATTTCAGATGTGGAACAGTAAAGTGAGGATTAGAGATCTGGATTTCTACATGGAAAGTGGATGTTGTAGTGAAAAAATACTACAGCTGAATGGGGGGAGGGGGGGTAACAGTAAGAGATTGTTCTCACACCAGGTTTTAATTATGGTAGTATCAAGCCTGAGAAACTCCAATGAACTCTTCAGTTTTGCTGTACTGTATTTGAACAGAATTTCATCAGCCATGGCTTGCATCTCTAATGTATAATCCTGTGGTAGTTAATTTATAAGAGACATGTCCCTGCTAAGCTCTGCTAAAGGGGCTAAAATGAAGTAGATGCTTACAATAAATAGAAACATCTATCAGTCCTTCAAACAAGAAGTGAAAGCTCTCACTTGCTACTATAGATTCCTGTCTATGGAAGTTTGAAATGTTTTCTTTGGCTTGTCTGAATCCCTTCCTGCTCTTTTTCTTTATCCTTTTGATTCTGAAAAACTCACTGCTCCTCTGAACCTAGCATATGTCAGATGGATTTGTCCTGTTTTGCAAAAAGGAATGCAAATTGTTGCGAGAGCTTGAAAACTGTTTAAACACCATTGCTTATAAACAAAAGGAGTGTGGTTTTCTTCAGCCTCTGGTGTTTGGACTCTTTCATGGATGATGTGAACCTAGAGTGTCTGTTGAACAAGTGATTGCTCAGAGAAAGGCTCCCCTCCCAGGGATTTTATTGAAATCAAAAGGATGCAGCATTTGCATGGAGATCAGGGAAATAACCTGCAGCGAGCACTCTTTGCCACGTACCACTGACTTCAGTGTTAACTCCCATGCTACAGGTGCAGAAATGCCTGGAGAAGTTTTGTGACTTTGCTTAGCTTTTCCACTTTTGTGTCTCTGCTGTGTACGCCATGGGTACCCAGGTCTTTGGCTGGGCTCCTTCTGGAGCACAATATAGGAGATGTTTCAATCTCAGTCTTTGCTCAGGCATGGTTAGTGAAGGGGGTTGGATCCAATGCATATGATCCTGTTGTTGCTCAGTTTGCTTCTCCTGGTGGTTTCATCTAAGAACCCTGAATGTCTCACCGAGCTCCTCCTCAGCTCTTGTGCCTTCTCTGCTCATCAGGCATCCAGCGAAGGGGTCTACTGTAAATTCTTCTCCTGGAGAGCAGGCATAGAACTCTAGAAAACAGCCAGCAGGTGCAGAGCCTGGGGAGGAAGCTATGAGAGGGGTTTCTGACGAGGAAGACTGGTGCAGAGCAGGGACTACTTGCAAAAGAATGGTGTGGGCAGAGACTAAGGAGGAAGAGGCAAATCTGGGTGTGTGCTGAGTGGCTGCCGTAGAGAAAGGATCCCAGGGAAGAGAAGAGGTACTGAACAAGCAGGTAAAATCACGTGAGATGACCTCCTCTTTGCTAGATGGGAAATGTGGTTGTGTCAAAGAGCCTGTAAGGAAGCCAGCTAATACAATACAGAAATATGAAGAGAGAGCACTTAATTGTGTGCTTACACCAGCACATGCCCAAGTGCCTACTTGAATCAGGGTCCTTCTGCTGCGAAAGAATAAGACAACTGGATTTATCACTATTAATTGATTTCTATTTACTATTAATCTATCTCTATTTACTATCTCTATTTACTAACTCTAATGTTTATTTGTCACCTTTCCCTCACTCAGCAAAGAAATGTGTAAAGAATAAGCCTAGACTTCAGTAGAATCAAGGAGATATTATTTGAGATTTTCACAGGCCAAATCATTAGAGTTTCTTGTTCAGCTTGTGGTTGAAGGCATCCTCTCCAGAAATCATCTTATGAATCTGTTCACCTTCCCAGACTTGTGGTTTTGTTTGCACAGTAAACTAAATTAATTTATTAAGCCAAGTAGTCATAAATAGAAGCTAAATTAAAACTGATCTTGGATGATATTCTAATTGCACCTAGCCTCTTGAGGCAATGTGCTGTGAAGAAGCCTGCCATTTTTCAGATGCATTGCAGCAACCCGTCTTTGCCTTCATGCTTCGCATGACAAAGACCTGCTATCAGCCACTACTTCGACCTGCCTATATGCAAGGCTAATAGAGCTAATCAGGGTGTGGGGCAGGGAAATCAGTGGGTGGGTGAGTTGCCTAACAAGGAAAGGTAAGATGGGAGCAGGAGCTTTTTTCCAAATTGTTTATAGAGATTCACAACATTGATCTCTGTTTTCCAAAAATCAGGGAAAAAACCTCGGGTGACTGCCTGCCCTTCTGAATTTTAGTATGCAGCCCACCTACACACAGCCCTTTCTTCTGCAGAAGCTGGCTGTGCAGTCTGTCTTGATTAGATCCTATAGCTTTGGCATTTTTTCAAATTCTTTCAATACCCATCTTGTCAAAACTGTCAATTCATTCTTAAAAACACGGAAGACAAGGTAATGTGTCTAGCCTGGTATTTAAAACTTTCTTTGTTTTGATGTGCTATTACTCTTTATTCTTCCCCCCTGTGAGAGACACAAAAGAGAAAGAATAGATACCAGATCAACAATCAAATTACAATGACTACTTTTTAGCAGTCCATGCTGTTGTGATTTACTGTAATCAACTGCGGTACTCCCAGTGCAGTAAAGGAATTGAGATAACTTGATAAAGTACCTCTACTCTATCTGGGCTTCCTCTGGCCCAAGCTTTTGCTTCATTAATACTTCAGGTTGCACTAGGATGTAGCCTTCTTAAAAGAGATCAGTTGGGGATGCATTCTCATGGCTGCAGTTTCATAGTAGTGGTGTAGTGGGTTAATACGTGTGATCTTTTTTTCAGTACAGCTGTTCCACAGAGAGGCTTCAAGTTAAGTTAAGGATTTGTTATTTTTCATTCTTCTTGGGAAGTATATATAATTTATCTGACTTTGGGAGAGCATAATCAGCAAAGGAATAATGTTAGAGAACATAATTATGTTCTTCCATGTTATTGCTGATTGTGTGTGTCTGTGGAGGAGCCTTGGGTAAGGTCAGACCACAGCCACAGTGTTTGTCCTGACCATGCATTGTGATAATGGAAGTGAAATCCACACGTAAAGTCTGGGTGAGAAAGCTGCAGTGGCTCTGGGTGGCTGAGTGACCAGGGCTGCTTATGAATGTACACAAGAAAGATGCTTTCTTGGGCCTGAACTTTTGCAGAATGGGAAGCAGCAATGAAACAGTGGTAGGACTTGGTCCCAGCAGTCGTGATAATACTAGGACTCAGTCCTGCAGAGTCCATACAAACTCCTTGGCTTCTGGACTCTACACCTCTTTAGGAGGCTGAGGGTTTGTGTCACCTGCCCTAATGACAGTCAAACAAAGCCTCCTTTCCAGAGCGTGCGGCTTGTGGAGACTGAAATGAAGAGCCTCACCTCGCTTCTCTTTAGCTGAATGGGGCTGCTGTGTCAAAAGCTTCTCTGCCTTTTCTTCATCCCTCCTAAAGCGTAGATGTATGCAGAAATGAACTAGCAGTGATAAACTTGTGGTGGCTTGTACTGTGGCTGGGAAGTGGAAGAGGTTTTACAGCTGGGATGACATTTCTGTGCTTGCATGAAAGAAGCAGTGTAGCTTTAAGAGCCCATGAGCTCCGATTAAGTGTCTTATTTTTTACATGCATCATAAATAAAACTTCAAAGGTTGGAGAGTGAGGAAGGGGGATGAGAGCACATTCTCCCATTCACTAGAAACGTTTTTGCCTGCCAGAACCATTTAGTGAATCTGCTAAACAGCTTTGTTAAGGTGTTTATCCCACCAAGACAGTTCATAGCTGTGGGCATTCAGGGGTATAGAAACGAATTCAGGCTATGCCAAGCATACAGGACAATGTTTCTGAGCCCAACACAATATAGTGGCTCATCTGCATAATCCCTCCATCCTGCTTGAGATGGAGGAGAACGGAAAAGCAGTAGATACTATATGTCAACCCTGACAGCTTTATTAAAACTAGGGAGTCTGTTCTTCTGGCCTTGCTACTTTCTCCTTGCCAGCATTCAGCCTGTAGAGAGAGGGCTGCATTGCCCCCTTTGGGGAGTTTGGAAAAACCTGGAAGGGTGGGAAGGACAGCAGGGATTTCTCTTTATACTCTCCCCTGCTGCATCTGAAAATGCTGCAGGTTGTCACTTGGCAGATAACGACATTCAAGGGAGAACGTATGGCTGTGTGGGCTGGCCTGTGTAAGGTAGAGTGCGTAACGTGTGAGTAGGGGAAGCCAAGGGCAGGTTTCCAAACCCGCCAGCTCTTATTTAGGCATGTCCATGAAGTGGCTGATTTTCAATAGGCTACTGCGCTCAGCAGGAGTTGCTGGGTGCTGAGCCCTTCTGAAAATTTGGCTTCTTGACAGTACGATGCATCACTTGGTTGAAAAGATTGCTTTCAGCACCCTGTGAATAATCCGTTCTGTTTGAGTGTAAATAATATCGCTAATATTTCCTTTTTGGCTTTTGTGGAATATTGTGGATTTTTTTCTCTGAAAAAGCAAAGAGAGGCTATCTCTATTTATTGGAGTGGAGTGAATAATTTGCAATGAATAATTTATTCAGGGAATCGAGTCTTTTTCTGCTTGCAAAAATCTCCACTCTTCAATTACTTACTCAAATGCATGTGATAAATTTTTTTTTTACTGATTCTCTCTATTCTCCTACCCTCCCCTCCACCCCCCTCCCCTCACCCGCCATCTGTCCCTTCTTACGGACTGGACAAGTTCAGTTTGGGATGTTCTTGCTCAAAAATGTTGCATAGTGTGGCAGCAGCTCTTTGGTCAGGTGGTGATCACAAATACAGGCTGGGCAGAGAATAGATCGAGAGCAGCCCTGAGGAGAAGGACATGGGAGTGCTGATTGATGAGAAGCTCAACATGAGCTGGCAATGTGTGATTGCAGCCCAGAAGGCCAACCATATCCTGGGCTGCATCAGAAGTAGTGTGGCCAGCAGGTCAAGGGAGGTGATTCTTCCCCTCTACTCCACTCTCGGGAGACCCCACCTGGAGTACTGCATCGGGCTCTGGGGCCCCCAACACAGGAAAGACATGGACCTGTTGGATTGGGTCCAGAGGAGGGCCACGAAGATGATCAGAGGAGTAGAGCACCTCTCCTATGAGGACAGGCTGAGAGAGTTGGGGTTGTTCAGCCTGGAGAAGAGAAGGCTTTGGGAAGACCATGTAGCAGCCTTCCAGTACCTAAAGGGGGCCTACAGGAAAGTGGGGGGAGGGATTTTTTACAAGGGCATGTAGTGAGAGGATGAGGGGGAATGGCTTTAAACCGGAAGAGGGTAGATTTAGATTAGATATTAGGAAGACATTCTTTACTGTGAGGGTAGTGAGGCACTGGAACAGGTTGCCCAGGGAAGTTGTGGAAGCTCCATCCCTGGAGGTGTTTAAGGCCAGGCTGGATGGGGCTTTGAGCAACCTGGTCTAGTGGGAGGTGTCCCTGCCTATGGCAGCGGGGTTGGAACTCGATGATGTTCAAGGTCCCTTCCAACCTAAACCATTCTATGATTCTATGATCATGTGTGTCTGTCATGCAGGCATTTAAAATGGTATTGGTTCTAATAAGCATTTGGGGTAATACAGAGCATTTGTTCGTGGTTTGCGGGAAGTACCTCCAAAAGGGAGAATGGAATAATTTATTGAAAAATTTGTGTGACTGAGCACTGACATCAAAACATGTTCAAGTGTTAGACTAGTATATTTTGTGTGAACGTACTATGTAAGCAGCAATGTAGGTGAAAGATACTTATCTACAGGTCCTGTCTGAATTTCTATGTGATCAGTACAGCATTGTCCCAGATTGCAGGGCACCTATGCAGTTAATGTTGGCACCATGTCTCTAGCACAGGAGAAAATCAAATTAAGCAGAGTTGAAAGGCTCCATGGACACCTGGAGGACACCTTAAATTCGTTTACATTTTTAAACAAAATTTAAACCTTTCAGAAGTTATGTGAAGGTTAATTTTCTTTAGTGTTCTTCTGTCTGCTTGAGCCAGTTACCTGTTCTGTCCTATTTGTCCTGACTTACTGTTGGCAGGACGATTAGGACTTTTGAGGACTGCTCTCCTCCAGGGGCTATTTCTGAGACTGCAGGGATGGTGTCAGTGAACTGAGAAAGTCTCTTGATAATCTGCATTTACCGCAGCACCTGCAAAGTTTTTATTTAATAGACAAATCTTTGTCAGAGAAACTAAGTAATGAACTTTATGCAAGCATTTTCCATGAATTAATGCTAACTAAATCAATAGCAAGCCTAGCCCGCTACTCTTAGCTTATTTCCTTCTCTCTATATATGCGAGCAAATGCTGACGTACATGCTAACTGCACAAATAGCACAGACCAGTGGAGGGTGTCCCTAGGATGAAAGCACTGGGCTTTCATCCACACACATCCACATCCACAAGCAACTGGGCAGCGTGGCCATCAGTGAGTTTTGGGACCAGCCTTATAGTGAGAGAAGAGCATGACAAAAGGGCATTCTGGAAGATGCTGGATCAGATGATGTGTCTCACCGTGTTTTATGTACCCATAATTCCCAAAGCAGCCTGCCCTTCAACTTCCCCTTTTAAATAGTTATAAATGATTTAACTTGAACAAAGAACTGTGTACATGAGGTGACAGAATAAACTGCTTTAAGTAACGCATCCCGTGTTGATCTTAAATTCCCTCTTGAATTTTGGGTTGTGACTGGCTAGTATTGAAGTCCTTCATGTGCTTAGCCAGCTAGCAGAAGTCCTGTGGAGGTTGAAGCAGTGGCTTGTGTCTGCCCAAATGACTGTGCCTATGCATCTTAGCCAGACCAGACTCCATGCCTGTGTGCTGATGCTGTTAGTCCTTCCCTACATTCCAGTAGAACGGTGAATTAAATGCCTTTCTAACATGAGGAGTGTTTTGATTCGGAAGTATTGAGGCCCCTGTAAAAGAGGAATTTTGTTGATGTAAAATCACCATGTTGTCATAAATCATCTTCTGTGAAAATGTTATGCCTTTGGGGAAAAAATAGGAAAAAAAAGAAATTCCTGAGGGAGAAAGATAGTATCTGATAAGTGAAATTAGTCATAACTTAGGAAAAATGTATGGTAAGACATGAAAGCAATATTTTATGAAATAATTACGTAGGATTTTGGGGAATAATTTTTGTTTCCAAGATCATGTTTTTCTTGTATAAGAGATTGCTAGTGTTTATAAAATGTTGTAATCTACTAATTGCTTACTAAGTCTTTTCAAGCTATTTGGGTGTGCAAGCGTTTCACAGAGAGAAAGCTGCCTGCAAAAATATTGCTCAGTGCAGGAAGTGAAAAATGTCTACTCAGAGAGTCCAAAGCCAAGACAGTAAGCTTAAAAATCATGGCAGAAACTTGATTCTAACCAGATAAAATGCTGCTTGAATCCGCCTATAAACTAAGCCCCAAGGGTGCAAACTACATTTTTATGAGATGGTTCCCCAAACAGCAGTTTTGTAACTGCATATAACCTGAATGTGCGTTTCCACAGACTTTCTGTAGCAATTTGTATAAGACTTATTGTATCACACAGATACAATACTAAAAATAACATTTTAGTTAAAAAATACTCACTGGGCAACAAAAGAGGAGGTACCTGTGGGAAATCCTATTTATTTGCATTTGGTGTCTGCATTTCTTGCTGTAAATGTTTAATACATGCCTCTTGTTTCAGGCTGCACGAACCCTTAATTTGGGTTATCCAGCACCATCTGTAGTCAACAGACTACAAAAAGAGGATAGGCAATGCTCTGGCTGTTGTAATAGCTAAATCAATTTTTTGGTGTCATTTTTACGCATACATTACATAGGTGCATAAAATTAGGCATCAGTTTCTCTGCCAGCAGCATTTACCAATGAGTAGTTGTGGACCATTGGGGGCTATCATGTGTCAGAAAGTTTTCCATGGAAAAAGCTATTGAACAAAACAAACCAACAGCAAGAAACACTCTCACTTCCCCAAGCAAGCAAGTAAATACACCATTGGTCAGCTTTGGGTCACCTGCCCTGTCCACTTCTCGTGACTGGTGGTACCCCTCTACACTTTTCCGCTTCTGACCCTCCAATAGGGCAAATAACAAAGTCAGCTGGCCTTGGGTGTTATAGCAATAAGAATAAGCAAGAGCCTCTCTGCATACCATTCCCTGGTATTAACTATAAAAATAAGGCATTATCAACCCAGCCCAAACCATGACAAAAGGCTAGAAGTTGAAAGTGACCCCTTTTATTGTTTGTTTTACATGAAAATCATGGAGGAATTGCTGTACAGAACAGCCCAGGGTCATGGGTAGTTTACTTAAAACTTGAAAACTCAGTTACATGAATTAATAACACTGACAGGTATTACTGCGCAGTGCTGAATGTCGTGTTGATACCTGAACCAGCAAAAGGTGAGCACAGGTTTTTGTCCATCTGATCTGGTATGTGTACCTGATGTTGTCTTTAAAAGAAAGCCAGTGATTTGTTTAAAGCAACAAAATGTCTCGACTCTGGCATAGAAATGATAGGAGAATGATGACATGGAGGTTCACAAAGCATCTAAGTACTGAGAATTTTGTTGGGAATTTTTGTAAATTGTCTCATGGATGCTCTGGATGTATCTGCAGGAGACAGAAATGAAAAAATATTTTCAATACCTTGGAGACCAAAAGACCCAAAGAAATCTCCCCATCCTCTCACAATTAATTTAAAGATAATCAGCAAAAAGTCCAAGCCAAGAAATAATTAAGCAAAGAGAGATAGAAATCTCTTACAGAAATGATTCTGCCAGAAATATATTTGTTGTAATATCCCACTAGTGGCCAGTAAAGGAAATGGAAAGTGAAAGTCATGCCAAGATTACATATTCACAGCTCTGCCTACTCTGTTCTCAGTGCCCAAAAGCATGTAGGCCTGAAACAACATCATTTTTAACATTAAACTAACTCTTGTCATGGGGAAGTGGAAGATGAGCTAGATCGAAGATAAATATAGCCCTTCTGCTACAGAAAAGAAAGTTGGATTCCAAAGATCTGACACACTTGTAGGGCAGGCAGCAAGAAATCCATGCTGCTGCTAAAAAGACTGACCCGTAGCGTATTCCTAGTGGTTTAGGTGCTTAGTTGTCCCAGAGAAGAATAGATAAAGTAGGCAGCAAGCTGTGTGTAAGAGTGCTACCGCTGCAATGCACACCGGTTGTTTAAACTGAAAACCAGCAGGTGATTTTTGGCTTGCCAAGGGCAGGGGAAGGCACACCCAAGGACAGGGTATCCCGGGTAGGTCTGAGATTGCCACAAGACATGGCGTGTCCTCCTGCCAGTGGTCAGCCTGGTATAAGAAGCAAAGCCTCTGCAGTGGGAAGTGTAGTGTAATGGTGGCTTAGGTGAGTGGCCCTGCACACCTGCAGGTGTGTAGGAACTTCCTGTAGTAATATCCAAGAGCGAAGTTTGTTTCCTCACCAAACCATCAGGGCTCTGAATGAGCTATTACCGTCTATAAGGCAAATATGTATTTATTTAGGCATTTTTTAAAAAATTGATTTTTGATCCAGTACATGGTAAGAGCTCTTAAGGAACCAGCTATGTAAATCCTTCCTTAGCTGTATAAATACTCTTTTTATTCTCTCTGTAGTTATCTTTCATGTGATGGCACGAAGGATGAATGATGATTAGCTGGAATCAGTGCTCGGCAAAGAGGGAGAACAGGGAAATGGATTCTATTTCATAAATTTTCTTATGAGACTGTAGTAATTAAACACTTTGCAAGCAGGGTAATAACCAGTAGCCTTTATTCATCACGGTATTTATCCTGGCTCTGCCATTCAGGTTGGCCCAGTCGTATCACCTCCATTTCCTCATCTATACAACGGGAATAAAAGTGTTGACCTTCTTAATAACATCTCTCCGAGACAGAGAGAGAGCAAATGCTCTGTAAGATCTGCATAATTATTGTTAACTTCGAGCTATGAGCCATTCCCTTGGAGTCGATGGGACTGCTCACATGTGGGGTTTGTTACAGAACTGGGAGACACTGATGGCTGCAAATCATGGAAAACTGTCTTTCTGATGGATCATAAGTCTACTTGTGGAGTGTTGTTTTTGCTTTCCGTATGGGCTGGGACTTTCAGTGATGCTTTAACAAGTCATACGCCTGTGAGTTGGATGCCTGACTCCTTCAGGCTCTTTTGAAAGTCCTCGCAAGGAAGCAGGGGGTTGCTGTTGGAACAGCAGTCTGAAATTACAAACAAACATGTACAAAAAACCAATGAAGTGGAAATTGTAGAAGGGGGGGGGAAGGGTCTTAAGTTAGTTTGGAAAGGGAAACTTTACTGGGAAATGAACACGAAAATTGAAAAAAAACACTGACAGTTGAGAATAAATTCTGGTTTTGCTATTTTAATGTGAATGTAAACATTTTACAGGAAAATGGACACTGCTGGCTGGGGTGAATTCTGAAGTACAAAGCGCATGGGAAAACTCATGGTTCTATTTTTCTCAATTGGGTCTGTCTTAAAATCCTATTTGGATGGACTGAAATACCAAAATAAGTAGCCTGATTTTCAACACTGCTCTAAGCAGTCTCCGTTAAAGAGAAAACAAGTGGCTGTAGTCACCTACTTTTGAAAATCTCAGCTACTGCTTTTTATTGATGCCACTTGCTTTCTTTTAGTTATGTCAGTACCAGAGAATCATCTCACTTGAGGCATGATTTCTCTTCCATTTTAAGTGGGTAATATCCATATGCAAATTTTCTAGAAAGGTCTCTTGGCAAATGCAGAGAAAAAAAAAAAAAACAACAGCAAAACTTCTTAGCAACAGCTGGGAAGAACATCAAGAGGAATCTTTTTTTTCTCAGCCTTGGAAACATGTTGGCATTCACATCTCTGCTCAGCGCTCTGCTTGAACTGTGTGCTTATTAGTGCTCTTAGAGTGCAGACAAACTGCACCGATTCAGTATATATGCTTGTCCCACATGCTTTGTTGTTATTTTGAGACAAAAGTCTCCGTAGATGCATGCTATGGTGCTGATCCAAAGCTCAGGAAAGCTAGTCCTTGCTGACGTCTGCACGTCTTTACTTACACCCTTTTCCCTCAAAGTCCCCAAATCCCTGTGCTGTGTTCCTCTTACACAGGCATTGAACTGATCCAGAATGTCTTTGTGCTTATATTTCAAGTGCTTGCTACCTCTGTGTGGTCTGGGCAAGGAAGAAGCCCTGTGGCTTTTCTGGGGAACTGTTGCAAACAATAGCTTGCAATTAGAATGACATACAGGCAAGGGATACCCTGTTCTTTATTTGCTTTTAACATCAGTATGGTGCAGGGATATTCAGGGGGTTACCACTAGGATTGGGCTGCAATGAGGACAACCATGGCAGGATTTTTTTCAGCCTGAAATATGAAAAGCCTGTTCCTCTTTTAACCAGAAAAGCCCAGGAAGATGGCCCTTGTAATTACTGGAAATCGGCAATCTGTCGGCTGTCATTCAATTTAACCCATGCAAACTTGCCATGTGCAATACATACACTCAGTGGGTGTGATTTCAGAGAAGGAATAGTCCATCTGGTTTATCCAAATGCTGCTTTAAAGGAAGATGACTGACAGGTTTTTTGAGACCCAGAGTGCAGCAGACTGCCTGGAAGCTGGTTACTTGCCAGCTTGGTTACAAAAGATCTCTATATTAAGCATGCTGTCAAAGTAATAGTAGCTGATAGTATTAGCAGAAGCAGGCAAGTAGGCAGTGGGAGTGTTGTGGCTGAGCAGGTAAGCCAGAGCTCAGCAAACTGTAATGTGAGATGACTCACATATATGGAAGAAGAAAAGCTCACATCTTTGGCTGGACAGTGATTTTTGTAAATAACTCTAATTTGTAAAACCTGCAGTAGAGTTTGAGGATGTGCCTTACAGCAAAAGAGATTCAAAGGGGTGGCAAAAATGAAGAGTAATCATAAGTACAACTGCATCCTCATTTCCTCTCCTGAATATGGTTGTTCTGTTCTGATCTAGCTGTTCCGGCATTATGTTTCAGAATAATTAAAAGACAATTGGACCTATTTCTCTTATTCAAAGTTCCCAAAGCTGCTGCTAAATATGTTGTCTTGCATATTTGTCTGCTTAATTTGTGCCTAGAGATGCTTTCTCTTTATTTTTCTTTCCCTCTTTGAGATTTCAGATTACTGGTCTGGAGAAAATGGGCAGTTTGCCTTTACATTATATGAATAGCAGAATAGGATCCCGTCACAGATGAAAGTACTATATTTATGACTCATTATAATCCATTCATTGCTTCACGGACCCAGAGCCCTCCAGGGAGTGCCACAAACCCACATAATTTTCCCAAATGCTACATTTTACATTTGGATCTTTGGTTTAGCTGACAGATGTGAAAAAGCAAGAAAAAAGTGTAGGAAGGCAGAGTCTGTGTGACTCTGCCTGTACAGATGTTTTGAGCAGTGATAGCAGCAATTTCAACTCAGACCTGTCCCATCGTGCTTCTGCTCCTTGTTCCCTCTGATGCCGTAACAACCACGAGGGGCAGGGGTGAGCTTCAGGAGCGTGCAGATTGGCATGCCCTTAATGACAGCAGGCCCATTGCTGTAGGTGAGTGTTGGCGCAACAAGTCTCTGTTGTGCTGGAGCAGGCTAACAGAGCGGCTTTACGGGTCTTTACATAACAGGACGCCATCCAGAGGGACCTGGACAGGCTTGAGAAGTGGGCCTGTGTGAACCTCATGAAGTTCAACAAGGCCAAGTGCAGGGTCCTGCACCTGGGTTGGGGCAACCCTCGGTATCAGTACAGGCTGAGCGATGAAGGGATTGACAGCAGCCCTGCCAAGAAGGACCTGGGGGGACTGGTGGATGAAAAGCTGGACACAAGCTGGCAATGTGAGCTCGCAGCCCAGAAAGCCAACCATATCCTGGGCTGCATCAAAAGAAGCATGGCCAGCAGGGCGAGGGAGGTGATTCTGCTCTCATGAGACCCCACCTGGAGTACTGCATCTGGCTCTGGGGCCCCCAACACAGGAAAGACATGGACCTGTTGGATTGGGTCCAGAGGAGGGCCATGAAGATGATCAGAGGAGTGGAGTACCTCTCCTATGAGGACAGGCTGAGAGAGTTGGGATTGTTCAGCCTGGAGAAGAGTAGGCTCTGGGGAGACCTTATAGCAGCCTTCCAGTACTTAAAGGGGGCTTACAAGAAAGATGGGGACAAACATTTTAGCAGGCCTGTTGTGATAGGACAAGGGGTAAACAGTCAGGCTAGATATAAGGAAGAAATTTTTTACAGTGAGGGTGGTGAAACACTGGAACTGGTTGCTGAGAGAGGATGTTCCACCCCTGGAAACATTCAAGGTCAGGATGGATGGGGCTCTGAGCCACTTGATCTAGTTGAAGATGTCCTTGCGCATTGCAGTGGGGTTGGATTAGATGACCTTTCAAGGACCCTTCCAACCCAAATGATTCTATGATCTTGCTGCAGAAAGGAGCTCAAAGTCCTATGCAAGAAAGCTACTGGGTTACCTTTTCACAATGATGTCACTGTCAGTACTGGAATTGCCTAAAGATGCAACTTATGGTATTTATGCCTGCAAGTGCCCCAAAATGCATTGATCTGGTATTACTGAGAAGATTTCCTGGGTAGAGAAATTAATAGTTCTCAGGCAGGTGCTATCAAATCTTTATGCAAACAGAGCGTTCTGGGCAATGGTGACACAGAGCAGGTGCTTTGGATGTGCCTTGCACATACGCTGATTGCCACTTTAGTCAACAGCATTCTAATTGCTATGCTCAGCTGGTGTGTTGGTGTGGTGTCTGCATAGGAGTGTTGGGACTGTCCGAGTAGTCCAGCGTTCATAGTGGTGTGGTAGAGCAGGGCTGGCTTTGAGGGTCACTTGTGTCTGAAAGCTCTTTTCTGGCTTGGTTCTACAGAGTCAATGCTCTGTCCAGAGCTGTCCATTTCTAAATGGAAATCTGGCTATGCTGATGCCAGCCCTACTCTGTTAGTAACCCTCTGAATGCCTTCATCTGAGGTAATGTAATTGTGCATGTTTGCAACTGGGAGTGTGGGGATCTCTGTTAACTGGCTTCACTGGGGTCAAAGTGTCACCTCTACCAAGGAGAACAGAGGTAGCAAGGTGAAAAAGGCCAAATTCAGGCCTTTGGGGAGATAAACATAGGTTGGGGTAAATAAGCGAGGGGTTCAGATTTTTCACGTCAACATACAAAATCTATTTCTTCTCTTTTCTAACATGATTTGCAATTCCATTGCCTGATTTTGTATGGAGTCTGAGGAATCCCTTGTAGTATCTTCTTTGTCTGGTGCCTTCCACAGTTATTGTTCCTGCTTCGTGATTCCTCTCCTCTTTTTCCCTCTAAACCTTGTTTTTTTCTAGCCAACAGGAGACAGCGAGTCACTTCTGATGACTTCGTGCACCTCTTAATTTTCTGCTGTTGCTTAATGGAGCAATTCATAGAAATATGCTCCATTTCATTCTTGCACCACTATGAAATACTGTCAGGCTGTGTGTGATTATTAGGGCAAAGAAGAGGAAAATATCATAACTCTTTCTCTAAGAAGTTCATTGCAAAGTAGCAGAGATTCTGTGTCTGCCACGAAGTGAAGGTTATATGGGGTACCTGGAGAGTGCTCTGCTGTCTTGGGTAGAGTGGGTCTGCAGCAGGGATGCAAGAGCACAGTTTACCCTAGTCTCACTGAGGAGGGGTTGCCCTTAAACCTGGCGGCTTTGAGGGCAGATCAGGTCCTGCAATGGCAATTCAAACTCTGTGGCTCCACAGGTTTCCCTGGAAAGTCACCTGCTGAGACTTTAAAGAAATGTCTTAATATGATTGATTTGATCTAGGTAAAATTTGATTTAGAGAGCTATTCAGGAATTCAGGACACTTATGCACTGAGTAAGTATGGATTTAATGGCTTAATTTAAAGCATCCAAGTTTTAAAACGTTAGACTTGGGGTAGTAATGTTTCGTACGAATATTCAGAAGTGCTTAAAATCAATCAGGATCCATCCCTTTGCTCTGCAGGCAGGATAGTAGTTGCTAGCTAGAACACAGCATTGTCCATATGCAGGCAAATACTGCATATGGTATTTGCCTATAATCAGAATAGAAAGTAATAATGATAGCTGGGCTATGAGAGTGATGTAGTTCTGGCTGATACTTTGACAAGTACATTTGTATGTAGAAATCATGGATGCCTCTCTGAAATGCTGCTACCTCTGGGGAAACACAACTGCAGTTACGTTGATGGCGAATGAGGCTGTTGAATCAAAGAATCCTTGTCCTAACCTTTTCTACTTGGTCAGCTTTATGCATTGTGATCACTATATAGGAAAGCTTTTAGCTGTCTGCTTAACCAGACATCTTCAGTGAGTGCACACTGAAGTTCCTTTCATGAACTCCACAGTTCTCATAAAAGTGAAAGCATGTAGATATGTATTTGTATGCTTGAGTTTTGAGAGCAACTGTCCATTACATTTTAATCCTACTTAACTTGTGAGCAGAAAAGCTTCCAAGCAGCATGGCTACCCAAGTTCTTACTTGCCCTTTTGATGCTTCAGTGACTGCAGATGTACTCAGACCTCCTACTGTAGCATTTGCAATCGGCTAGAAATGCTATATAAAATTTTGACTAGTATAGAAATGCATAATATATGTTAACTAAGACTTCCTGGGTAGGTGGCATAATACCTAAATATTTGCAAGAGGAATTTTCACAAGTGACAGTGAATTATGTCCCTGCAGTGCTGTTATCCTGCCTTTCAAAAACATGGCTAGGCACAAAAAAAAAATCTCCAATTAAAAAAAAAAAAGATCCCCAGTTGGTATTTCTCTTAATTTTGAAGGATTTTCTTTAAAGCATTTTAATATACTTTTCTTAGGCTGAATGCCAAGGCATGGTTAATAATGGTTACACTTAACTGAACAATCCTGAGAAATTAACGTGAAAAATATGGACATTTTCTTTACTTGGGCAGGTTTGGAATGATGCAATTTTGTGAGGTGTTGAGGTCTAGAGTTTCTTGAAAGGTTTAAGATGGATATTAGGAAAAATTTCTTCACAGAAAGGGTTATCAAACATTGTAACAGGCTGCCCAGGGAAGTGGTGGAATCACCAGCCCTGGAGGTATTTAAAAGACGTGTAGACGTGGTGCTTAGGGACATGGTTTAGTGGTGGTTTTGGCAGTGTTAGGTTGATGGTTGGACTCGATGATATTAAAGGTCCCTTCCAACCCAGACAGTTCTATGATTCTATGAAAGAAGCAGTTGTTCACAATGAATCATGGTCGCTGTTGATTCCCTGTAGTAATAGGAGTTAGCTGTCATTGTTTCAAACATTAATTACTGCTCTTAAGTGCAAGCTTAAACCTACCTACTACAGACAATTTCTTTCAGAGAAAACCCTTCCTGCATAAAATAGGCTGATATGAGATGACCAAAATTATTCATTAAGTCATGGTGAATCAAATAATTTGATCCAGCAAAACCACAGAAAAAAAATAGTTTTTAAAATTTGGAACTCTGTTTTGACTGTTTTGGGTATAAAACATTAAGTGCAACTTCAGCAAGAACTGAAAGCTTTCAGCCCTGAGTAGAGGAGCCCAGTTCCTTGCAGGGCTGAGGCTGCAGGTAGTACCGCTGCGAGTGTAGACTCAGAGGGGTCTGCAAGAAGTAGATTGCTTTTGTGCTAGCAGCAGAAATGAGTATGGCAGAGAGTGAGGGATCCTTGTGAGGAGTGACTTTTCAGCTCTGTCCCTTGTAGCTTTTCTGTTGTCTGCTAAGCATGTGGTTAAACTCATACGTATACAGCTTCTTTCTCTTTGAGCACTAACTTGGGTCTCCCACCTCCCTGTCCAGCTGATTCCAACAACTGCAGGAAAACAGTATCTTTCAGATGTCCATCTTTCTGCCAAATGTAATTAAGTTTGGTCAACAAGTTCAGAAGTTTTGATGGAAGATTAGTAGACAGAAACAAAGAGAGCATGCCTCCAGTTTCTTTAGGAAAGCACAGTATTCCCAACTAGAGAGAATTACTGCCTCTTAAAGCAATCTGGTTTTATAAACACATTGCTGAAATTTGCCTAAAAACTAAGCCATCCTTAGAAAATGAGATTCTGCGTTGGCATATGCCAACATATTTCTGATGAGCTCGGCTAACTGACTACCCTTCTGGAGTTATTTATTTAGCCCTTTTCAAATTATTTAGATTTTTAATTAGAAGCTCGATGGCATTGAGTTTTGGCAACTTGATAGCAGAAGTAAGTGCATCTTCTTTAAGGAAACAGCTTTCCAATTGACATAACCCTGTGTGAGAGGGAGGGGGGAGGAGGTGGGAACAGCCTTTCCCATCGTATCCCAGGAAGAAAACAACTTCATGGATTAGGAGCTTAATTAGGACTGAAATCCTTAGCAATAAGTGGGGAACAAATATAGTTAATTTGATTAAGCCTCAGAGTGAATGAGTTGCACACTGCATTGATTACTTTAAAGCAAATAACAAAGGCAAGGCTGTTTACTTTATGGTACTATTACTGCAAATGAAATCAGTATCAAGCAGGTTGCTGGGGAGTGTAGCTAAGACAACCTCATAACCTCATCGGCTGATAAATGAATCTTTGGCTAATCAGTAGACTCAGCATGGAGGCTACTTCAGCAGACTGCGAGTGAGTCACAGCAAGACAGGTACCTTCCTAAACAAGAAGGCTAAGACGTAAACAGGCCCTGGATGTGCATTAAAGGTCAAGCAGTCTTTGTGTTTGAAAGCATTCTTCAAAAACTACAAGTGCTATCTCAGGGAGGGCAAGAAGGAATGATATTGATTACGCCCAACGCAAGAGAGCAATTTGTGGGGCTTTTTAGGGAAATTTACATCAACAGATGGACTCCAGAATAACCTACTTAAAACAAAATCCTGGGAGTGTTGCCACTGACATGAGAAGGGAGATGATTTCATTGAGCAGTGGGAGAACTGGAAAGCAATCTCTCTGAGAGTTCATCACAATACCAGTTCTCTCCTACAAGTCACTGTGGTCCTCTGTGGGGCTGGCTGGCTAGAGATGTCTTGGAGTGCCATTACCTCTGCAGGTGATGTTATCCAGAAGAGAAAACAGGGCAGTTCTTCCCCCTGCTCCTCTTCTCCATGCTAACACACTGAGTCTGCACATATTCAGTGACAGAGAAACCAGTGCGCTCGTTTGCTTAAAGTTTACATTGATCAGATGCTATGCTGAGAGTAGTCCATAGGAAGAGTGAAATGAACACTTCTCCTAAGCTCCTTTTGCTGGAGTGGGTACTTCAGTACAGAATGGTGGTCCTTAACACACCGTGTTGGCTTTTAATTAGCACCAAGCAGATCCTAACTGCACAGCATTCCCCGAGGAGGTAAGCGCTCTCTGCAAAGCTTATGGGTGTGCATGTGGGAACAGTCCCCGTAGAGCCTTCTGCACCTGGTACTAGCACAGGAGAAATAGCTGTCCTCCCACCCGCTATAGTTAATTGTATTGCTCCTGCATCTCTGAAAGTATGATAGTCGACTGCTTGGAATTTGGAGACAGGAATTCTTCAAAAGCCCCTGCATCTGTTCTCAGTCCAAGCAAGCACTCTCAAGAGGCCAACTTCCCATAGGCCATCATGCATAATGTGGATGAAACCTCTTGAATTATTGATCTTGCAGAGGCATATAATTGTAGCTTACACAGTGTGTTTACTCTCAGTGCTTTGATTTATCAGATCTTATAATAATGTTCTCACTTTTGGCGCTCGTAAAATGCAACTGGCTTGCAGTTTAATAAATATTGACTTCTAGCCATTTGCTGCTTTGTGATTATTCCTCCTAAAGAACAAACTGATCGCTTCCTTCATTCAGCTCCACTGCAAATGGTGCAGGAATGGGACACTTTTAATACTGCATTTTCCCACCAGGGGAAGACATGTCTCAGCAGTGCCCTTCCCGTGCTTTCAAGATCAGGGCACTGTTTCTCTAACTGATGTGCACCTGAAGATATTTGTGGTGACCCTAAGGGTCAGCAGGCATGTCTCCTCCCTGGAGAGGTCCCTGTCTTCCAGCCCTTTTTTTGTGCTGTTCACCACTTTTAACAAATTAAGCCATTCTCTGTTGCTCTGAATAGAATGAGGAGAATCCCTGGTAGATCTTGTGTTTGATCCTCTCATCACCGAATTGTTGGTGTGTGCAGGACACTGGGCTAGGGCTGCCTGGGGCACTCCTGACAGAGGGGAGGAGGGTCCGAGTAGGTATTTGTTTTAGGCAAGACATGTAATCCAGCCTATCTTCCAGCAGCTGGAGAGCCCTTTACTGCTATTACCATACCGATGTTGCAACATATCTTGAAGAGCATTTTAGATCATACCATGTTTCTAACCTGAGTTGCCCATTTCCCATTTACATCATTGCATTTTATCTCCGTTATGTGTTATCATATATCCAGACTCCTTCCATGACTGACAATAATCATAATGCTAAACTGAATACACAGTGGAAGTATGTAACAATTGACAGTCACAACACCTTTTGAAGAATGCCAAATGCTCATGTTTTGGATATAAAACCAAAAGGATAATGAGTTTTTATCATTTGAAGGGCTCCTGCTGCCCTAGAGGCTTTCTCCTAGGTTGGAGACTCTTTGTGTTAGGGGGAATACAGACACACAGTGGGAGCTTGTCAGTCTCGCTGCTTGCAGCTCAACAAACTAGAGAGCAGGGGTGGAAGAAAACCCCACAGATGATATCCTAGATTCACAGCCTGATTAAATTACTTTCCCTTGGCTCCTGCAGCAGGTCCGTGGCAGATCCATGCAATGAATCTACATTTCTTAGTCATCAGTCCTGTATTATGACCCACAAGCTCACCTGGCCACACATGTCAGCATGGGAATCAGAGTGAAGACAAGCAATTTTAGACAAGCCAGCAGAATCACAAAATGTTATGGGCTGCATTTGCAACGCTACCAGCGTTGAGTTCCCTGGCCGTCTTCCTGCTAATTAACAGTAATACCAGAGCAGTCAGTTCAAGGAAAAATTACTTGTTCTGCCCTCTTTGTGGAGCATCTTCTGTCTGTTTTGTTGGTAGATGCTACGAGACTGCTCTTTGGATTTGATTATATTTTGAAATTAGTTTTATTTAATTTAATTTCTCTAATGAAGAGATATAAATTAGAAAAGATGAAAATAAAACATTAGCTATTTTTTTCTAATTGGATTTATTTTTGTGCTTAATCATGTATTTCCTTCCTCTTTGCCCACTGCTGAAAAGTAGATGCATTCATCCCAGGGAATATCAAGCTAGGTCCTCTCTTATTAGTAGAGTTGGCTTTACACCAGGTCAGGATTTGGCCTATAACCTCATAACCCACTTTGTGTTAGCAAATAGCAGCACATTTCTGTGAGCTTCTAATTCTCAGGAATGGTTTGCCAAGCTGTAGCTAGCGAGCACTGGTAGCTGAGTCCCGGTGAGGAAACATTTCCTTGCAGGCATTTCTGGCTCTTGCCCTGACAGTTCCCCAGCAGGCGCTCTGCGGGGCAGGGTTGAAGCGCTTGGGAGGGATGCGTGGCAGGAAACCCTAGTGTTACCTCAACCTGTCTTCCAGCTTCCTGCTCCCGCATCTGGCTACACATAGAAAAGGGCAAGGGTGGCCTATATGCATTTACATTTTCTCCTGGTGTCCTGATTTTCCTCCTGAGATCTCTTTCTCCTCTTGCTTCCCCCTGGTTAGTGGGAAGAGGATGCTGAGCAGGTGAGAGGCAGCCCTAGGTGCTGTGCTTAGCTTCTCGTTGTCTCCTGGGGCCCTACCTACCCCCAGGATGAAGGGTGGTGCATCCAGCTGGGTCTCCCTTGATGCCAACGTACTCTTGGGTGATAAAATTGTGACCAGTCCTGAGACCTTTTCCTCCTCTTGCATTCTGGCTGTAAAGTTGCTGTAATTTAGAACATAAGGTGTGGAAGCAGACAGACCTTGAAAAGAGGGAAATGAATGTTTGACTGTCACCAATTTGGGAATCTCCCCTGGTAGCTGTGAAGTTGGTGTCAGTTTCTGTTATTGGTATAACAGGGCTGATGTGTTCTCTCGGCAAACATAGATCTCCACATCTGCTTTATCCACTAGATGGATGACATAAAGCAGCTTGCTTTGCAGCGAATACTTTATGCCATCTTTAATCTGAAGTGTATTTCTGTAGTCTGCCAAAATACTTCGGTGTGGATTTCTTGTTAGGTCAAATGTATGTTTGGAAGCCTTGATCAGTGCTGCAGAGAAAGATTTGTCTCCGCTAGAAAGATTGGTGCAGACAGACATTGATATAATTGTATTAGCAGTCTCATACTTCTCAGCACGTGTGCACAATGTGTAACTGCAGGACAGCTGAGAAACTCGATAGCACAAGGACTGGAGAGAGTAGTTGATTTTATTGTCTGTGTCTGTATCTATCATCTGCCTGCAGTATTTCCAAGATGTGATACCCAACCTCTGTAACTGAGATCTTCAGCACCAGCTAATGGATCCGTAAGCTTCCACCCCCAGCAACTGTAATGGGAATGGGGCATTGTGATCTTTTTTAGAATTGCTGCATTTTCCTCTGAGGATTTGGCTGACTCTGTCCATCCGCATGGGTGCAATTTCCTTAAGCTGATGCAGTCTTGTAGTTTTATATTGTTAAACATTGCCTCAGGAGAATCTCTGAAGGTTAACTCTGTCATCTCTGGGTCAGTAAAGTTTTGCAAATATACCATATCAAATTAAAGTGGTCTTTCTATGTGATGATCCCTGTTTGTCAGCAAAATAGTAACCTGAACTACAGTGTGTTTCTTCCTTCTTTCCTGGCTGTAGGGTAGTCACTGCCTTTTTTTTTCCTCTGCCTCCAACTTTTGTAAGAGATACCAGTTGCATATTAACAGCAAATTCCTCTTTATTGTTTTTTAACAGAGACATCAGCAAGCTCAGAAAATTTTAGGTAGCGTTTTGAAGAGTTACGCAGCATTACATAGGTGTCATGTTATAAACATGAGCATACTAAGCCTTACACATCCCTGGGGAGGGTAGGAAGGTAGTCTTACACAGAGGGAAACTGAGGAACAAAGATGTTCATCAGAATTCATAAAGGATGCCAGTGGCTGGGTTGCCCAGACAGCTTCCTCTTGAATCCCTTCCTTCCAACTAAGCCACAAAGACTGTATGCCCTCCCTTCTTTCCTCTGAAAAGAGATGTATAGTGCAGAAATTCATTTCACAGAATTGTATGTCCTTAATAAAATTCAGCTCTAGTTATGACCCTGTGAGATGATTAGTGAATTAGAGTTCTTAATTAGCATTTTGCATAATTCATGGCAATTACAACATTCTCATGGATATGATTGTCAAGGTGCAGATGTGCAAACGTGCAGCTATAATTTTCTCATCTAAATAACTCTTTTGGTGAAACCTCTAATTTTTTACAACTCTATTGTGTAAGGGCCATTATTCCTGTTGTTATTTTTAAGGCATTAGAAAATGGATGTGAATCTCACTTCAGCTTCAATCCCTGCAACCAACTGTTTTTCAGAAGCTTTAAAAACTGTCATAAAAGTTTGCTCCTGGGTAAGAATTAGGCATTTGAATTGTCTGAAGGACCTATATTACCCTTTTTTTAACATCCCACAGGGAATTGTATTGCAGTTTTTCAGTTACAATAGTTAAACAAAAGCTAAATCCAGTATGTGTGCTAGCCAAGATTTATATGGCTGGATTGTTAATGGAATTGAGCTCCCATTCCTTCTTCAGCTGGAGATAGATTTCAAAGTCCTTTGTGCTGTGAAGATCATTTCCTTTTGTCAGAAATGTATAAAGTATTATGCATCTGAGGTTATCAGGACTAGCTTTTTGCATACAGGAAAATCTGGCGGTTACATAGAGTGAGTGGCAGCTAAATAGAGGAAGAAGATGGTTGTGGCAGAGTTACGACCCTCTAACTTTCCAAAATACAGTCCTTCAGAATTCAAATGGCACAGAAATCAATGAGCCAGATGATCAAAATACAGTTCCACCCAACTCAACACTTCCAGGTACAGCTCATATTTAAAGAAAAATTACTGAGTTCCAACTGACAAATTTGAATTTCTACTTCCTTCATTAAGTGCCTACACAGATGGTATTAAATGTAATTAATTTCACTTTCATAATTATAATCTAATATGTAAATCCATTTATAGTATTCCATTCTATTAAAGGTACAAATCAAAATGATAATTTCAAAACAAAAGTTATGAATTTCCTTAAATGAAAGGCATTTGTAATTTCCCACAGGAAATTTTAATCACTTTCGGATTTGTAGTCACAAAACACATAGGAGTTTCATGCAGTCAAGATCTGATGGAGGGAAACCGCAACCCTTATATTCTTATTAGAGGCAAATGGCACTCAGAAGAACCTGGACATATATGTTTGGACATACGTTGGTTTTAGTAACTGGTCCCTCATTCCAGCATCCCCTCAAAGGGACTAGCTTGCAGAAGCTCACCAGTCATTTCTAACAGGAGTTCTTATCCACAGAAGGATTACTATCCTTTCTGGCCCTCTTCTACCTATTGAACTTGAAGGTAAAGCTGTTGCCCTGATCATTTGGAGCTTGATGGCTCCCTTACGGTAGGACTTTCTTACCCCATTTATATTGTCCCCTGGAAATTACTATATAAATTATATACATTGTATAATATATAGAGAGAGTATTGTAAGATATATATATTTATTATATAAATTACATATCGTCTGTGATTTAGGTCCCTGTCTTTCCATGCTCAGGTTCCACAAAGCAGTGGTACCAAAATGAAGAATCAGATCCAAAAACTGTAATTCCTAACAGTTTCCAAGTGAAATGTTGAAGAAGCTTCTTCAACATGTTTATTCCCTTCCTTTCTCTCCATAATTCTTTTCTTAGTCCTAACACAATGTGTGAACATGCATGGCACTATCCGTGTATTTATCTGTTTGCTACTTTGTGAATTTTTAGCATCCCTACCCAATATACTTATAATAGAAAAGCTTTTCATGGATTTTAAGCATGTATCTTTTAAACTGTCCACCACTGCAATTAGTGGAAAAAAAACCCAAACAAAAACCATCAAACCCGCCAGTGAAATTAAGTACTTTGTTCCTCGGCATAAGAGGAAAAAATGAGTGTGAATTACCAACCTTGGAGGAGAACTAGAGGACACAGGAAGCCAGCTTTTGTCCCAGTGAACATGATGGCGGTTTTGCCTCCGGCTAGAAATAAAGAAACATTCAAACAAAACTTCTTTTCTTTAAGTGTTTTTTTTTTTTTTTTTTTTTTTTTTNTTTCCTGACAGTAATACCTTGTTCATGTTAGCCAAATGCATTTATGAATTTGGGTCAAATAGTTTCAGCCGAGGGAGGATAAGGTTGATAAGAATTTGGGGAAACCTTGAAATATTTCAGGTTTGCTTATCTGAATGACATTTCACCTAAGTTCATTTCTAACTTTTAAAGGGAAAAAGGACCTTCCCCCATAGGGGAGAGGTTTCTATTTTCAACTAAGTGAAATATTTTGACAAATCAAGAGTGTATTTTATTTTCTCCTCAAATGAGGGGAGGGGAATGAGAAGAAAGGGGAATTGGTTTCTGTTGAAGGCAAATGTTACAGTTTTGTTTTTGTCAGGCAGAGAACTATTTCTCTCACTTCAATACTTACTGCAGGAGTAGGCCAGACATATAAAGCCACGGAAAAAGTATTTGAAACACTAAATTACACAGTAATTTGATGCAGTTTCTGTCTGTAACCTTGAAAAATCTTATCACAAGCAAGCAGTTAAAAAATAAATAAATAAGTGATGGCTTCCCACTAAAATCTGCCACTCGGGATTGATCAGAGCAGTCTGCTGGCTTGCTTCAGTTCCTGCTCAGGTCCTCTCTGAGCTGAAATGCACTGGGGGAAATTTTCAATGTCACAGGGGACAGTGGAATATCCAGTTCACACGCATGGCAAATGGGAGCCTGGGGGCTGATCTGATCCCCCTTGAAATTAAACACCTCTTGACCTAGCTCTTCTTCAGTCAGCAGGGTAGCACGGCAAGGTGGTCTTTTGTCTATATGGCCAGATCCTGAGCAGTCCTGGCTTTATCCACCAGAAGGCTCAGAACTGTGCCCCCGTCAGTATGTTCCTCATGAGAGTGTCTCTCCTCTGTGGCTTTGTGAGATTGTAGGAATCCTGCCCGCTCCTAGGATATAATCATGTGCCTGTGAAATACATCTCTTGAACCCTCTGATTCATGAAAATAACACTATTCTTTTCCATGCTGAAATAACACATATCTGAGGGCAGCGTGTGTGACAAGTTTTCACCTAATGTATTCCTGAGCTGGAGTAAGAAACTATAGCACTGCGCTCGCTTTAATTTTGTTTATAGCATTGCAGATTTTGGTCTCCTGTGCTGTAAACATTCAGTTTGCTATATGTTAGTGGAGTGTTTTGTGGCCACTGGTGTGTGTGGGTGGCAAAGGTAGGATAGTGTTTTGGATGTAGCATCTTTTCATAGTTTCCTCCACTTATGGGATGACAGTTTGATGACCTTGGGAGTCCCTCCGGTTTGGTGATCCCAAAATTCTGATTTCCTTCCAAAATTGCCAATGTATCAAACTCTTTTTGTCAAGTTAATTTCAGAAGCTGCAATTCAAATGAAGGCTACTCAGCTGAGTCATTTGACCTTCAAGGTCTGATAAGGACACATCTGGGTTTTGCCTATCTTTGCCAATATAGACAGAGCCAAGAGATCAATTATGAGAGCAAGGATTCAGAAGCTATTTAACCCAAGTTTTGAATGCATTGGCATCCAGTGGCTGTATGCCAGAGACCCTGTCAATCCCTCCCCGCCAGTCCTCTGGAGATCTTTGCTCGGGTGTGTCTCCCTCAAGGCAGAAAATGAAGAGGAGCCTGACAGTGATGAAATGTAGAGTGCATATATATGGAACAGCTGAATGGCAGAGCAAAATACATGTCTGCTGTAACGTAGGGTGATGGGGGAGTAAAAAAATGGGTAAGGGAGCAGAGCAGGGTGAAGGACATCTTGAACACAGATGGAAGCATGATTGGCAGACATGACAACAAACCCACGAGCAGAAGGATAGTGGATTGGAAAAGAAATGACAAAGGGCATAAATGAGCAAGAAGCTACAGAGAGTTAATTTTATGTCTACCAGGAGCACTTCATAAGTAGTGTAAATTTTATTGACCTGTCCAAGAATCTTAAAGCAGCTCTCAATTTTCATACTTTTAAGGTATTGTGATCATTGGGCCTGACCTCTCAGGCGGTACAGACTATTGAATTTTACCCTGTGATTATTGCATCAAGTTTTATGGTTCTCTCTCCTAGCTTCAGAAGTAAACTTGTTTTCAAAGCCTCCCCTTAGAGGCAGCATGTTCGATTCACCAGTCCCCTTTGAACAGTCTCCTGTACTGCTTTTCTCTCCGTGGGCTTTGTGCAGGCAAGACAGAGTGTTGGGGACAAAATCAGAGGCTGGGGAGAGAGTGAAACAAAAGCTGAAGATGGTTTGATCAGTGCAAGCCTGTTAACTGGACAAGGTGAGAGCATGCTTTGGCAGTGTAAGACATCAGAAAAACTGCATCTACACTGTACGAGAGTGTGTAGATATACGAGCGTAATTACAGCAGGTTTACAGCCCAGGCAATGTTATTTTAATGTTTCCAGTACTGTTTTATTCATTTTGCAGTCTATCTGCTAAGGGAAGACCTTCCAGTTGCAGTAGGCTAAGTAGGTATGTCTGGTTGCAAAGCCAACATGTGAAAGCCTCACTTTCTGTACCTGTTTTGGTTGTTCTGATACTGCCAGCATCCCTTCAGGCGAGCAAGATGGTGATCTGCCCAGTCACTATGGACATGACTGCATAAGAAGCAATGAACCATTTGCCATGGGGAAGAATATTATGGTGCAGCTCTTAGTAATAAATCTCATTGACATCTACCTGTCTTAGATTCATTTAAGGCCATTTGCATGTCTCTAGCAGTATTTAGTGGGTGTGCAGTTGGGATATGCTTGATTTATTTCATCTTTTCGGGTGTCTCACAGTGGCGGAGAGTGCGAAGGGCCCAAATCTGCAAGAACGCATCAACTCCAATGCTGCTGTTACCAAATTTTAGATGGTAAAAGTGCCTTCCTTTTTCTTTCTCTACTAATTACCCTGTGGGATGCAAGACACTTAGGCATTAGTTAAAACATCTGAAACAAGTTCGAAGGCCTTTTTTGCACTTAAGTGTCATAAAATGCATCTTGTGTTAGACCAAAATATTATGGTGAAGATGAAGCCAATGGTGGAGTTGCTTTTGTAATAAGATGCTACTTCTTGTGGAGACAGCAGGATCTTTGCAGAAGTAATACCTTTACAACACTTTGAGTGAGCAAGATCACTCTCTGCAGTTTCCATCTAGTCTTCATTTAATTTGATTTCACTAACAATTCACTGTAAATAAAGTTCTGTGTGTTTTCTGTAACGTAGAAAATAATGTTCATGTGAAGTGAAATGAGAGTTATACATCAGCAAGTTTCTAGTATATTCTAAAAATGGTAGGAGGAGAAAAAGTTGTAAAAAGAAGATAAGGAAAAATATATTCTCCATAATTCTGTCAAAACAGAAAGCATCTGTGCTTGCAAAAAAATATGGGAAGCTTTAAAGACTGCTTAAAGTACAAGCAAAGAGAAAACACGAAAGCTCTTTCACAACGTAGTATTTGGATAATAGAGGATCCTTCAAGCTTTAATTAAATGTAAAGGATGTGTTCAGTGATCAAGTTAAAGGCCTTTCAAATATCTTGGAGGAAAGAGGGGTCTGTACTCTAAAAACAGCACACAAAGTTGGGAGGATCTGGTTAGATCAGCAAGCCAGATCATGTGCATGTTCCGAGATCACTCAAAAGAACAAACTTGATTATGGTCAAGGTGTTTATCATATTCAGTTACTGAGGAGGAGTGGTGTTTTCAGACCTCCAGTAATAGATGTATGTTCTTTTTACACGCAGAGAGCAGGCAGTTGTATGCTAAGGATCTGAATGTCCAAACACTTCAGCGTGTGCTTAACTTTAAGCAGCCACGAAGTCCCACTGAAATTGATGACCTGTATTTTCAAAGGGGATACAGCAGAACAGAAGTCAGCTCTTCTGTGAGCAACCTCATATTATTCTGTCCCACAGTCTTGTAACTGGGATGAAAAACCCACCGAAGAAAATGCAGAAAGGCTGAGAATGGGGGCACGTCCCTCCACAGCGCTCTGTGCAAATGGTGCAAGGCCTTTTCAATAAAACCTGGCCATCTTCTGAGTTGATTTTGTTTTCTTCTATTAAGTCTGTTGATTGGTGATTTTGTTGGGTTTTTGTTTTGTTTTGTTGGTTGGTTTTGTTTTGTTTTGAAATCTTTTATTAAGTTTTATTTATTGTTTGAAATTATACTTTCAAATGACTAGTTACATGAGCAGGTGCTTTGGGAGTCCAGACCAAGTCCAGGTCAACCATTCTAGATTACTTTTCTGAAAGATTCACAGAACATATCCCTGCATACAATCACTATTCAAAAGCATAGGTTGCCCACCTGTGAGCAGCTCATTCTGGAGCAAAAGTGTAGCAGATTTGATCCTTCCTGTTTGCAAGCGCTCCTATTTGCACCTCTGCTTTTATGTCTAGAAATGGACGTGTTGGTACAAAATCATGAGCGTTATACTGCTCACAGCAAATCTGTGCTTGTACCTGAGTTGTTACAGTACAAAAAGACATAGGTGCTCCACCTTCCTTTGGAAAAGTAAGCTGTGCAAGCTCTGATGACAGTAATGAGAAAAAAAGCCTTCTGGAAAGCAGGATGGTCTGTATACAAACAGGCATTCCAATATACCTGGGCAGTTCTATACACAATGTACCTTTTCTAAGTGACACTACTCTGCTTGTATATAAACACTCAGCCCTCTGTAGCCTCTGTGCTGTACTGTTCTTGTTAACCCTTGCATAGATTAACAAAATCAATGGTCCCAGTATACATTTACATTGATGGCTTAGTCCTATATCAAACGTGAGGCCCTAATAGATCTGAATATTGTCAGAGCTGAGCATTTTTTTGCAGTGCACTTGTACAATATGCACTTGAAAGAGGATCCTGGTGTGTATTTGTAATGTGGACATGACTGTAAGAATCATTAAGTGTATTTTCACTATGAAGAAGTACATATATGTCAAAGTCAGAAGTTTCACCTTTATAGCTTTTTTTTTTTCTTTACAGCTTACCTTCTTGGAAGATTTACAGCACAAGATCCTATTCTCCTTCATGCTTTGGTCATAATTATTTTATTGCACATGTGTTTTTCTTGCCAGCCTCCAGCCTCGTTGATCAGTATGTTAGGGTGAACTCTTCCTCCTCCTCTTCTCAGCAATGCACCCCAGTGCCCTGACCAACATTTGTTATTTATTTAACGAATCTTTGTATCAGGCTGTTCTTTCTGTGGAGGGAAAGGGGCAAAGAGAGCACTGCTAGCGATGGCAGCAGGTTGATTTAGCAGGAAAGCACAGGAGTAACTGAACAGCACTGTATTTTCCACCAGCGGCATGTTCCAAGAGGGCTGAATGCTGTCCTCTTTCTGCATGGCTGCTAATGCATACACCAGTGCTGGTATCTCCAGCAACCCTTGAGTGCCACTCAATTTGGCCAGCATGACATCTTTGGCATGTAATTAATTTTGACTGAAAGCTTTGACAAATAGAAACACTGGATTTGTTTGGGTGTCCCTTCAGAGCTCTCTTATTTTTGAATGTTCTGAGAGTCAGGTGGATACCAATTTAATGAAAACACTTGTCAAGGCCAAAAGCTGTTTGGATTTAGAGCACAAAGCATCGCTCCTGTCCTTCACGCTAAGATACTTGAAAAAAACTCAGTGTTCCCTTCGCTTAGTCATTACAGCAATCTACGTGAGGTTTGGAAACAAGTGTGGGAGACTAATGTCTTGTGTGGACTCAGGTCATCCTTCTGTGCACTGACCACAGGGTGGACCAAGAACAGAGCTCTTAGACACCATTCCTCTAGTATTAATCATGTCATTAAGTACTCCAGTGACTATCTGTGTCCAGTGGGCAGCAAATAGTGGGAATACACATTATGGTCTGAAACTTATCTCTGAAATACGGGCTTGTACCCAGATGAGTATGTTCCAAGAAATCAAGGTTGTTTTGCAAACTATGATGTGCCGTTTCATGGCTGAACGTGTGATAGATGGTTCACCAGCCTCACTGACCACTTGAGTGAGAGGAGAGAACAGGGTAACTCATGGAGCTGTTAGTACTACTCAGACCATTGTACATATGTGGCTTGCTGCAAGACTGTGCTGTCTCTGGTAGCTGTTAGCTGTGCTTTTTGCAGGCATAACCGTCCAAATGTTCTCTAGCTGCTAGAAGTTTATGCTGCTGTTAATAAAGGGATTCTCCCCTAGACAAGCATTTGGTCTGAGCCAAGAACATTACAGCATTGCTACTTTTAGTTTGCTCAGTAAATCAGTGTTTGCTTTTACATCCTACCACTGAACTATTTACACAGACCGTATTCACTGTGGGGCTTTCAGTACAGAAAATTCTCTCTAATACACGACCAGAGCACTCTTGCTAAATTCCACTGGTCCAGGCTATAAAACCCATTCATCTAACTGTTAAAAATATGGCTTTGATGTGCCAGATACCCTCTGGCATTCACAAGCCTCCGATGTGTTGTTATTATTATTTGGAAGAGGGATGGTGAACCCTAATTATGCTTAATCGAGACAACCCAGAAAGATATCAGTGGAGGGGCACGTTTTACCCTAAAGTGCTATTTGAACTCTTTGGAAAATGTTGAATTACCCCTACAGCTACTGCCGATTAACTACTTAATGAAGCATCTGTGACTGCTGGCATGTCCCAGCCATGTCACTGTGATGCTTGAAGGACGATGGAGATTAACTAAAAGATTGATCATGGTGATTTCTTATGTAGCAGCCAATCAAATCTAATAAGGGACACTTGGAATTGAAACTCGCTTTGGAAAAACATTATTTCACTATTATATAAACATCTCTATTTAGACCTACCCTGTTTATATTGCTTCAAAGGTACCTATTCCTGCTTCAGCAATGTTAGCCCTTTACCACATGGACAAAGAGTATTTATTTACAGCCACTATTTCTGCCTCTTGTTTCTATTTGCTTCTGTGCAAATACAAGGCAACAACATTAGGTGTATGAATTTAGCTGAATTATAGGTGGAAATTCCATCCAGATATAAATGCCACATCTGATGCATTAACATATGTAAATATGTAGCCCCATATGTCTTTATACATGTGCAGTTTATATGTGTGCATATGTATATGACCGTGTACAGAAAGGTATGGTTTAGATGTATGCACATAGAATATATATGTAATATTTTAAGCATGTAAAATCTTAAACTTATTTAAATATTTAGAAGGAAAGCATGAATGCATGGATTTATTTTTGTGAGGTAGCAAATATTATTTTGCCATAATTCAATGTATTGCCCTGAATATTCACAGTAATTTTAGGATTAATTGCATTCAACGTAAAGCTTATTGCACCTGGAAACAGCAGCATTTAAATCAAGGCAATCTGTCATTTCCAGAAGAGCTGTTCTTGCGTTGAAATGGAGCCTAGCTTGGGTAGCAGCTGGACTGTCTGATACAGAGTGAGCTTAAGATTGTATTGGGCATGGTATTCACCTAGCAGGAGCGACGGTGTGCTCCCATCAAATGTTGCTAGGGATCTCTGCTCAGGGAGAAGGGGTTGACGCATTTTCCGCTTTGAGGGTTTCTGCTCTGCCAGGTTTTACTGTAGGATTAAAGATCCCATTTTGTTCCCAAATGAGTGAGAAGGGACAATCACAGAGATGTTTTTATAGCGTCTTGTGATCACCTAGGGCTCACGTTGCTTTCAGGAGATCTGGTTTATTCGATGCTCTGCTCCACCAGGTTGAGCAGCACCCCAGCAGTTTCCTGTTACGGATATTCTCTAACCTCCCCCATGAGGAGAACTGTTGGGAGTATTGACTTGGTGAAAACAGCCAGGGTTTTTTGCTGAGATTATAAATCAGTCTTCCTCCTTTTGGTCTGTGTTTTGTTTTAGTCTGCTATGTGTCATATCCTGTGGTAATAACGCATCAAGGACTTCATCTCCCATCAAAATTCCCTGGTCTTCTACAGCACCTGTGATTCTCTGGCAGCAGTCATATGCTGTAGCCTTGGCTGGATGTATTGGGGGTGCATGGGTTCTGCTGGTCTCAGGCTGCAGGGAAGAGCTGAGAGTTTCTCCAGCTATGAGTCACTCTTGAAGCTTAAGAGAGCAATCAGGGCCATTGAGGTTGGGCAGAGATGATCAAAGTTTTTTGGGGGAGAACGTCTCATAAGAATCTCATCTGGGACTTGCCTTGGAGAAAGCAGAATTTCTGTCTTTTATTCACCTGTCATGGTCTCAACTGGACCAGGCAGGGTTTGCTTTTGCTTGGAAGAGTGTAATGTACCATGAGTGCTTAGGCAGCAGGGTGGTCCCTGCTGTCTCCTCCTCATGGATGCTGCTGGAGTTGAGGGAAGGGCAGAAATGACAAGACCTAGATTTCTCATCAGGAGGCCAGCGCTGGAGGTATGTGGTAACACAGCTGGACATCAGTGGAACCCTCAGGGAGAGGCTGGAAAGCAGAGCCTGGTCTGGATATTTTTAAGCACATTAGAAAAGTGTTTTCTGAAGACCATGATTTTATTGCTATAGACAGCACTGGCTGGAGTTGCAGTCAGATATATGTTTTAAAGTACATCTCAAGTTGGCTTGCTTTTCACATCTGAAATGGGAAGTTCAAAATTGCCTTGAAAAAATGCAGTCTTTGTGTAACAAGCCATAGTCAGTTCTGTAGAACAACAGAGCTGTCTTTGTTTCATAAAAAAATTGCCACAACACCTGTTCAAAGAGGACTTTCCACGATTTATCATGTTTCTGCTCCCTACTGCTCACTAAAGATATGCATGATTTCTACACAGTCGTCACAGAATGTTTTTAATTCCAACAACTGTTTTTAACTTTGTATATTGTGGGGAAAAAACAACCTGAAATGTTAACGTTTGTGTTGGTGGTCCTTGATCACTGGTTAAGACAAGAACAAGATTCCCTCATTATAAAAATCCAAATGTGCTTTTCCTAGCTGAGTCACAGTGATGTAACTGTTCTCATCTTCCCTGTGCTGACCTTGGGGCCAACCCAACTTTCCTTTCATGCATTAAAAGAGCATTGCTCTTCAAACAGGGTTGAAATCCATCTCCACAGATGCACTATTCCTAGTCAGTCACTGTGGGTGCAGATCGAGACTGCCTTTTGTCTTTCCTCCTGGCATGAAATCAAGTTGCTCAGGACTGTTTGTTCTGGACCTCAGTGTGTCCTCATCTCAAGGAAGGCTCTAGGTACAGTTTAATTTAGGAATGATTGTTGGATTGGTGATAGAGAGCTGGAGAAAAGACAAGTGAAGCAAGATGCACATGGCAGGAGAGCTAATGCAGGCAATACTGCCTCAGCCTTGAAACTTCAGTGGTGGTTACAGAGAGTAACATGGATCTTGGGGCTTGCATGAGGATCTGCATCTTCATCCAGATGAGAGAGTTGAAATTGTGGCAGAACAGGTCTCCAGCACCACACTTCTTGATGCTGCTGCTTGAGGAACTGATGCTGAACTAGGATTGCTAATGCTGGTTGCAGCCCTACTGCTTTCTTGCCTTGCCCCGATCTGTGCTATCTCTGCCCAGACACCTTGATGCTTGGGGAAGAAATCATGCAGGTAGAGGGCTGGCCAAGATGTTGGGGTGGGAGTGAGGGACCTGGAAGCTGGCTGATACCTGCTTTGCTGCAGCTGTGTCTAGCATTAGCAAGGAAAAGGAAGAGCAAATTTTTCTTCCTCTCTTCAGTCCCCCTTTTTATGTGTGTTGCCCAAGACCGTACAATGCTTACCACGTTTCTGTACCCTCTTGTATTTGTACTCTTTGCCATGCAAGCTCCCAAACACAGTGACTCCATCTCTTCTTACAGAGGTTGCTGGCTCAAGTATTATGAGGTTTTTTGCATTTTCCATTTTCTGGGTGTCAGGCAATGAGAATACAGAGCTCCTGAAAGATCTGGAATGTAGCTGTCTTTTCAGTACATCTACCTGTTGCAAAAGGACATGATTTTGTGAGAAACCTAGAAGACTGAGATATCAAGCAGATCTTGCTTTCCCTTCAGCACACTGGAAGCTTTGTGTTTAAATCCCCCAAGCTGATGAAACTTCAAGTCTAAATCCCCCACGTTGCTGAATTAACTTACCTTGATTATTCCCTGTGTAGTACTTTTACTACATTATTTGCTACGCCACACAGTCATGAGAGTGCTTTACCCCTCTGTCCTTTCTCATAGTATCACTGTCTAACTGTTCATTTCATTCATAAAGGTGATTAAGCAGCCTCCCCAGGCCAGTGTGTAGTCAAAATTTCAGTACCTGGAGGTTGTATAGATGCAAACAGTTCTGAATCAATTGACTTCGTCCTCACCTGCTCTTTATGATTTGTCATAAGTAGCCACAGCTTTGTGTAATAATAATGTGCTTTTATCCACTGCAAACTGTTACCAGTGCCCTCACAGGAAATATTTGCTTTCAGAAAGCCATTCTAGGAATGACTTGGTTTGTCTGTTATTACAGGCTTTATTTCTCTGTCAGTTCACCTGGCTCAGGTCACAGCTTTTAATTTCAAAGATATTCACATTTTCAGAGCAGAAAAATAAATGCTGCTTGGTAACAGGCTGAACTACAAAGGTCTAAAGTTTCTCAAAATTGATTAACTGCTCCTCAGCAGGTGATCAATATATGGACACAGCTATCTAAAATTAGAGGTCATCCAGTGAAAAACAGGCAATGATCATAAAAGGAAGCAAACAGGCTGAAATGTATTTAAAACATATTTAAATAATAGCAGGAGCTCCTGCCTTGGTTTGTTGAGCACTTAAGCTTGTGACTAACTGTAAACACACGAAGTGAAAAAATACTATCTCTGGTATACAACTGGGGAGCAGAGCCTAGACCACAGCTTGTGTTTTACCCATTTGTGTGAGAAGACAGAGCACCTCTGAGAGTTGCACCTCTGTTGCATCTCCAGGCAGTTCCTCCTCAGGAAAGGGGAATTATACTTAATTTAGATTCTTGGTTTTCAGGTCTTGGCCAAAAGCTCCCCAGAAACTAGATTTTGAGAAATGGAAGAAAACAGAGTATTTCCTAGCAATTTACTTCAGTCTCAGAGGTTTGGTGGAATATTTGGTTTTGTGCGGAAGGGCCTTCAGTGCCCATGAAGTAATATTGTTAGTACCTGCACATTCATATTAAAAAACTTGTGTCTGTGTCTGCAGTTCCCTTTGGGACCCCGCAGCCCACAGAAAATGAGAACTGAGCTCATGTTTGTGGCCTGTGTTTGCCTGCTGCTGTCTGTATGGAGGTGTTGGCTGAGGCCTCCCCTGTTCCTTCCCGTTGCCTTGTGTGAGGAGGTTAAACAAAAACACAATAAAACTCTGGGCCAGGCATTTTTCACTGTAGCTCAGACAGACGTTTTATTCATAGTAATTTCTTTATTTGTGTCATAAATCCTTCTTCCGTTTGTGCTCCTCAAGGAGATTAAAGTTAAGGGCATCACCTCTGCCATCGAGGCCTAGACCCCCGAGGCCAAGCGATGGTTTCGCTGCTCCTGCATGCTCTCTCACCCACCTCTTCTTTGATGTCTGATCCTTCTAGTGCATAGATTGTGTTTACCTTTTCAATTTGTACAGTGGCTCATGTGCTGCAGCCTTATTCTGAGGCTACAAATAATAATATCCTTTTCCTGTTTTTCTGGTACTTACTACCAGATGGTGTGCGCAGGGCAAGGAAGGAGAAAGGCAGAATAAGCTCAGTAATAACAGCAGAAAGGCAACAATAATGCATAAAGTATTAATAAATTTTGCTATTGTTTCTCAGAGCATGGCACAATCTGGTGCATTCCTTACTATGCCAGCTCCTGGGAGCTGGGGACTGTGGAAGTGTCAGGCTTTTCTTTTTTAAAAAAAATGATGTATTTGTTTATTTTTGTTTGCCTTATTTGTTGATTGATTTATGTAATGATTTATTTATTTTAGCCAGCAAAGCTGCATAGCAATTTGTTTCTTAAAGACTTAAAACCAGAAGGTAAATAAAAAACAAATTGGATCCTTTATTAAAGTCTCATGTAGGTTTTAACCAGTCATAGGATTTTAGGAGGAGAGGGAAGCTGTTTATTTTCATTCTCAGATGCGTTGGACTCCTCAGAATAAGGGATGGCAGGCTCACATCAACAAAAGAAGAGGGCATTAATAAATTGCATCCTCTCCCTGCAGTTATGTTTATGAGATTTTAAGAAATGGGTACAGTTTCTAGCAAAACACCTGTTTGTGTAACTAATAATCTAGACTGTCAGATTCTTCTGGATGAATTTTAGTTCCTTTCCTTCACAGCAATCTCATGCCTGAAAGAAGGATGGTGCAAAAAGTGAACAGGGAAAGTGACAATGTGCTAGATGTCACGGCTCCTCGGGACTCCCGGTTAGCCCTGCATGACACCCTCGCTGTCTCACGCTGCCCAGGCGATGCTGGGTGGGTGAAGGGCATGTAGCCCCACTTTCTCTCTCTTGTCACATGCATCTGCTTGTTGCAGACCACTGATCTTCCAGAACTTGCGCAAATCGAGGACATAAGGAAAATATATCAGGCAATTGAAGATGGGTGCCTTCCAGCCCCATTGTTTCCCTCCTTGGCCAAGGAATTGAGCAGAATTATCCTAATTATCCTTTGGGACCAGCTGACCAGTCATCTGTAGAGGGTTTACTGTTTCAGATCAGAGCCACGACCTTCCCAACTGTGCTCAAACTTGTACTGGCTCATCCTAGCTCAAAACAGGCTTTTCTTCCTTCTCCACTTGCTTTTCCATTGCTGTTCAGATGAGAGGTGAGTGCTTTCCTGCCTACCAGGCTGCATTTACACTGCTGCCTGAGCATTTTTGCGCATGCTACAATCCTCCCCTCTCTTTTCCTCCCAGGCTGGGGCAGGCTGGTGGGAGAGAAATCAGGAGTTGTGTCCTCCCTCCTGGTCCCCTGGCCTTGCTTCACACCTGTGCCCACTGCAGTGTTTCCAGTGGTCTTGGTTCCCTTAAATCTGGTACGGGAGGTCAGAGAAAGGCACTGTGCTGAGAACAGCAGCAGTACAGGAGCGCCTTTGTGTCCCATGTCTTTCCCTCCCCTCCCTGGAGATCCACATCTATATCTATTTGCCTCCATGTTCCCAGTCTTTTCTAATCTATCTTTCTGTCACACACACACTCTGTTCTGTGATATATCCGCTGCCTGGGTAGCGGTTGTTTTTGTTCAAGTCTACAAACCCAGCAAGCAGGGGCCCCAGCGAAAGGGTTGCTTTTTCCATAATAACTTTTAGTGACTGTTAAGTCATTCTGGCCTCTTGGCTTCCAGAGGGCCTTTTGTGGCTGAGGACGGAGGCTCCTGGGAAGCCTGTCCATGTGCCCGCTCTCATGCTCCAGCTGTACAAAAAGCCCTGCCTGCGTACAGCGATGCCCCGGGTAGCAGAGGTGTCTGCTGTCAGGGAGTCCGACACCCTCCCAGCAAGGCCGCCATTCCCAGGGGCCCCCGGCGCATAGATATGAGCCGAAGGGCAAAGCCGCTTGGAAACCATCTTTTCTTGTTCTGCTGCCCATCTGCTTGGGAAGGTGATTGACAGCCAAAGGGTGAAGGGCCAGAGTCTGTGCTAATTGTCTGAGGCCCTTGCTCAAACATGGCTGAAGAAAGAGTGGGTCCCCACAGGCAAGGGAAGAATGGGAACCTTTGTAAGGCCTGACACAGTAAATGCCACCTTTGTGAAGATTTAGGCTTGCTGAGGTCAGTTTTTAACAACTTGGGATGCTCCAGTCTTTTCCTCTTTCCTTTATCTCCAAAGGCTCCTCTTCCTCCTTTATTTCTGCTTCATCAACAAGCATTGTTTCAGTCAGGTTTGAATCCCCTTTCAGTGGCTTAGCCAAAGAAAAGAAGTTCCACCCTCCTAAACAAGACTGTTTTGGGGGCTGCTGTTTTTTCTCTTTTCTTCCTCCTTGTCTCACACGCTGTAAAGAATGCCTCTTAGTATTCTCAGAGGAATGGGAACATTTGCATATTAATTTAATTGTGTGTGTTCATGCAAAACTACTCAACTCACAGCAAACTAGCCACAGTTATTAAAATTAATTTGCAAAGGAAGGGTGCTATTGTTTTTCAAGACAAGAGTTGTCAAAGCTTATGTTTTTCTGTGTGCTAAAAGCTCCTTCCTAGTTGCTTACTGCCCTTATTGGCATTAGAGTATTAATAGCTGGAGAAACATAATGAAGTTCTTTGGAGAAAGTGGTGGCAGAGAAAGTTTTACACAGGCAAGAGCTGAGGGAAAGTTTCAGTGTTTTTCAGGTCTTCCCAGAGAAGAACTGAACTTTCCCCGCAGTGACTCAGGGCTCCCTGGTACTTGCTGAGAGAAAAACAGCCCCTACTGCCTTTAACGGTGTAGATACGCCCAGCTCAACTCCAGCAGCATGTTTCCATAAAGCTGCTTCTAGTGCTCTTTGATGTATTTCCATCTGGTTTGGGCATGCCTCTCACAAGAAACCTGTGGAAAGCTTTTTTGCTTGGGGTTGGTGTGTTTGCAAGCCCAGGCACCGAGTGTGTGCATGTGTATATGCATGTCCATGTACAAGTGAGACAGCGAAACTCATGTCATCCACAGAAGAAATACCAGGCTGTGGCTGAAAAGGTTGGCTGTCTCCCTCCGACTAGTGTGGAATTTTGTGATCTGCAGTGAGAAAATTTTCTCAATCCCTCATGATGTTGTTCACTGGAAATGCAGTGTTAGATAGGGGGAACCTTGCATCATTTCTCTATGTATTGGATTATACTCACTGTCTTCTATTTTTGCCTTCCTTTTTTTTATGCTTTTCAAGATGTAAAGTGTATATATTCTTAAGGTCTGTCACGATCAGCTAGAAGTCAATGTATGTTGTTATTCAATATGTGCAAGACTAAATCTTAAATGCTTTTCCATGTTTATACTTGTTGGCACTTTATAATTATAAATAATATCACAGACTTGGCTACCAGCACACAGCTGCATGCACAAAGCAGCAGAAGGTTTTCTGGAAATTTTGACAGTTCCATACATAATCCATGGATGTGACATGACCCGCGTCTGGTCTTAAAACGTATTATCAGAACTATCACTGGCACAATATCCGAAGTAATTTAGCTTCAGACCCTGCACAGAAGCATAACACATAGGTGCGTTTGCCACATTGCTTTTGCAACATTTGCTCTTGTGTCACTGATAATAAAACTGAGTGACCTTGGGGAGGTAATAACTGCTCATTGATTTGGATTTAAAGCTTCCATAGTGTTTTTTCCCACTGTGTGATACCTCTTAAAGGAAAAAAATGCAAAAATGAAGCTTTTTTCCACAACCTCATTTAAAAGACATAGACGGGGAGTTTATAGAAATGCAGAATGTTCATTAGCTGCATGGCCCTCTGAAAATTCCCAGAGACTTTGCATTTCCTGATCCTGGGAACGCTATGGGAGAGGGGCACTCAAGAGCTATGTACCCAGAAAATCCTGGTTTCTGTAGTAGCCAGCCTGACAAAGTGCAGCGGGCTGAGCCAGTTTCGATGGAATTTTGTTCACTAGGGTGTGTTAATGAAAATTGTGTCTTTCCAAAAAAAATTTTAGTTTTAGCAAATATCCAGATCCTTTGGATTGCCTTTGTCCTCCTCTTGAGAGTTAATTTCAGCTGCAAGTTCTGGGTGCTCTTTAAGTTGTTGGGTTTTTGATATTGGAAAATCTATTTACCGATTTACAAATACTAACACAGAGTTAAAAGGGGGATCCATGACTGCTGGCTTTGACAGTCGGGGCATGCATGACTTGTCCCCAGCCTTGTACACATCATGCCTCTGACTGGCTGGGAAATCTGGTGGATAATCCTGAACAGTGCCCACACTTAACGAAGTCTTCTCAGCTGTTCTGAACTAGAAATTTTGATTTTATATGCCATTTCATAGGATGCAAGAGTATAGTTTGTGTTCTCTTCAGTAGCAATTTTTTGGCAGAAACTAAAGTTTTGATCATCTAGGGTGGAAGGACATAGAGGTTTTAAGGGGAAAGGATGGGAAGTGGGAGTAACTGTGGTCAGAAGCAACTATGCTGTGGGATGGGAGCAGCCTGAGAGCTCTTGCTGATATCAAGGCTCAGTGTGATGCTATTAGTTCTCACCACTCACTTATGAACTGCAAGTGTCATTCCAACAATTTAGCGTGCAGATCAGGGTTCTTAGGTTAGCAGGAAAGGCAAATTTTAAGCCACACTATTCATGCTTGCAGCTGCTTTATGTTAAGACACTACTGGGCTATTTTTAAATTGTGCATTGAAAAAATATTTTTCAAAATGGCAAGTTTAAGTTCTGCTTCCCCATTCCTGATGCTACAGATTTTCCTTGATGAGATATTTTGTTTTTCAGTGATCTGTGCTTTTCTTCATGTCTAAAAGAAAGGAGGCATGTTTATTTTTTAATTGATTTGCAAAACACCAATGTGTTAATTGCTTCGGGTATTTCAGCTAAAATTTAGCATACAAAGGGATACGTGACTCTAAGAACACGTAGAAAATACTATTTCATATGTCCTGACCATATTGGCTTTTAATCTCTTACATAAAGTTATATAAAATATAACTGTTCCTGATTTCTAGCTTGCCACACACTGCACTCAAGAGTCAATCATAGTTGGGTTAATTAATTTGAATTAACTACAGGGATACTTCCCATTGATTTCAGTGGACTGTGGATCATGCTGGCATATAATACAAATTGCTGCTTCTTAATTAACCCTTCTACTCTTATCTGATCTCTTCAAGTTACTCACCAGGTATGCGGGAGAATAGGGACTGAAACCTTGGTCTTGTGTATCAATGAATATCATCAAGAGCGGGTTACCCAGCTGGTTTTTCTGTTACCCGCCAGCCAAATTGGTGCTTGGGTTTCTTTTTTTTTTTTTTATGCTAGTGGAAGTCTGCAAGAGAAATAGAAACTTGCTCTGTAGAAGCAGGTACCTGCCACACAGGGGAAGACCAGGACAGACTCACAGGGCAGTAACTTGATTCAGTTTGTTACCCTTGTCACAGCAAGTCTGCCACCAGCTTCCACCAAGTTTTCTTTTCTTCTTTTGATTTTTAGCAAATGGTAATATTTAATGTTTGACCAGTTAGAATTTGAGGACATAGAATAATAGAGAGAAGGGCTAAGTGCTATCCAAGAGAGAGCTTGAGTGGGTTTGAATGAGGAGAGGTGGTCACCTTTCACCACAATACACAGGATGCCCGATACAGAGATAGAGAATCTCAGGAGTCTTTTGGAGACAAAATTGAAGATGCAGAAGACATTCACAGGGAAAACTTGGAACACTGTTAATATAAACGGTCTGTCTTCACAATGCTGCCTTTTGCTCTGATAAATTCTTTGTTCATTTTACCAGATAGATGCAAATATATGCAAATATATGCAAATATATTGCATGCAAAAGCACAGTAAATGTCAGTCAGCAGTTGGCGACATGGACAGTGGAATTGAGTGCACCCTCAGCACGTTTGCCAACTACACCAAGCTGTGTGGTGCGGTCAACACACTGCAGGAAAGGGATACCATCCAGAGGGACCTGGACAGGCTGGAGAGGTGGGCTCATGGGAATATCATGAAGTTCAACAAGGCCAAGTGCAAGGTGCTGCACCTGGATCGGGGCAATCCCAAGCACAAGTACAGCCTGGGTGGAGAAGGGATTGAGAGCAGCCCTGAGGAGAAGGACTTGGGGGTGTTGGTTGATGAGAAGCTCAACATTAGCCAGCAATCTGGGCTTGCAGCCCAGAAAGCCAACGACATCCTGGGCTGCATCAAAAGAAGCGTGGCCAGCAGGTTGAGGGAGGGGATTCTGCCCCTCTACTCTGCTCTGGTGAGACACCACTTGGAGTGCTGTGTCCAGCTCTGGAGCCCCCAACATAAGAAGGACATGGACCTGTTGGATTGGGTCCAGAGGAGGGCCACGAGGATGATCAGAGGGCTGGAGCACCTCTCCTATGAGGACAGGCTGAGAGAGCTGGGGTTGTTCAGCCTGGAGAAGTGAAGGCTCCAGAAAGACGTTATAGCAGCCTTCCAGTACTCAAAGGGGGCCTAGAGGAAAGGTGGGGAGGGACTCTTTATCAAGGAGTGTAGTGATAAGACAAGGGGTAACGGTTTTAAACTGGAAGAGGGTAGATTTAGATTAGTTATTAGGAAGAAATTCTTTACTGTGAGGATGGTGAGATGCTGGAACATGTTGCCCAGGGAAGCTGTGGATGCTCAATCCCTGGAGGTGTTCAAGACCAGGTTGGATGGGGCTTTGAGCAACTTGGTCTAGTTGGAGGTGTCTCTGCCCATGGGAGGGGGGTTGGAACTAGATGATCTCTAAGGTCCTTTCCAACCCAAACCATTCTATGATTCTATGAAAATACTGATATGACATCAGACCCCAGCTGTTGCCAGTGCCCTTCATGGCAAGGAGGCTACAGAATGAAATGTCTTAAGTCCTGTATTCCAGTGGCTTCTGGAACATATTTTCTGCAATTACTAAGGAATTTTGGACCCTAAGTGTTCAATTTTTAGAGCTATCATGGGCTGTACGTTCCTGTGGAATTTATTGAATGTCCAGGTGTTGAATGTCCAGGTGCTGTTGCTCTTTCAGCGAGAGTTGAGCTAGATAGCACTCTTGCAATTTAATTCTTTTGACCCATCTACCTACTTCAATTTTGAAAATGGTATTTAGGCTCCTAAGTTGCATGGACATGCTGAAAATGCTGTCATTCATGTCTCATGATGTCATCACAGAACTGGCAAAAGTTCTCCTCAGTATGTAGGGGTACGTACTGCAGGCTGGTCGCTTCCTTGTGTCATGGGAGATTGAGCCAAACTCCCTAAGTTAATGCATAGTAGGCACAATAGCAAAGATGCTTACTTGCAGGAAAAAAAGAAAAGATCTTGAAAAGTATATTTAGCCTGCCTTGCAATAAGGAACCACAGTAAATTACTGTAGCCATTTACCTGTGTACTTTTGCATCCATTCCCTTAAAACAAATGATGCATTATTGATAAGGCCATTTCAGAGAAAAAATTGATGTCATGCTCTTTTGTCAGTTTTCTTTTTAATTAATGGTGTTTTTGAGAATAGTATTTTAGAAACTGCTGCATGCTTTCAAAGCCATCTTCTGTACATCTCTTCCCCATGATCTAAGAGTCACCAAGTGAAATTATCAGTAAGACATCAGAGTGGATGATCACAGAAGTATCTTTCAGCCTTGATGTCATCATTTTGGGGTTAAATTATGCATCTTCTTTTAGAGATGGCATTATGGAGGCACATCATCCACTAAGTCAGTTGGCATCTATGTCAACCAACATCCTGAGCAGGACAGCAATGTAGCCCAGCATAGGATCTGACCTGTCGGTTATCAGGCTGGCAGAGACCGCAGTTTCTTCATGTGCCAGTCTTGTGCACAATGGTACCACTTATGTACTTCTTACTTTCATGCTGGGAATGAAGAAAGGGAAAGAAGGGCAGAAAGATAATTGAAGGAGGAACAATGGCATTTCTAATGAGAATACAAATCCCATTATGCTCTAACTGGGCTAACTGGGTTGCCTCTCAGTTTATCCAAGACACAGACTCCCAGGAATTGCCAGACTAGATCAAACCCAAAGCCCAGCTGGTTTCCAGCAGAACCAGCAATACCAGTGGATAGTCTTAATGACCTGTGCAGTAAACAGATGTTAACGATGTTCATCTACTCCCACATAAGTCTTCTGCTGAGCTGTAATTGGAACAACTTATGCCCTGGAGCACAAAGTTTAATAGTTGTTTCAAAGTGTTTCCTGTTGTTGATGTTAGATTTGGATAGTCTTGGTATGCAGACAAATACCTAATCTGATGAGGAATCACATGAAGAAGAGACTTAACATGATATACATTGAATGTAATTCCACTGAGTGGGCAGGTTTCTGTATAAGAGTAGCGTGCCTGGAATAAATAAAGTGGGAGGGCAAGATGGGCCACCAAGTATTATGTGCTCAGAGGGCTCCCTCCTGAAGAGCATCATTTCAAGCTAAGTATTGCTTCTTTGCTAATGACAATAAACAGATATTGTTGGAAGAGGATATATGGAAAATTTGCAGTACGTACAGAGAAATGGGTATGCCTTGCTCTATAGATGTTGGGTACTGTATTATGGTATGAATGTATGCCTTAAATAGTGTTTATTTGCAAGCTATTTATTTCATACCACAGTGAAAAGGAAGCAGTTTAATTGTTCAAAATACTGTGCTATTCATTTGAAAGCCGAGAAAATGCTGCTCAGTGAGCTGATTCTTTTTCTTGGCAGAGCAGGGATTAGGTGAGCTTTAAATCGATTATGTCCACACACTGGAGGCACAAGGTGGGAAGAGTAGGAGGTGAAACCCTTTTTATTGCCAAACAGAGCTGAACACTAAACAAAATGCAGAACTTGTCAAAGGAAAATGTGCACCAAAGAAGTTTGAAAACATATGTGATATGATAAAAAAAACCACCACAGTAAAAAGAATTCATCATAGTAACTCTTTGCAACCAAGTATAACTTAACGCATTACCCTTGATGTGAAGTTGAATAAGAACTATTTACCATAAACTTGCCCACAAACAAGAGAGAGAGTGGTACAATCAGAGATTTCCAGCAAGCTTTCTAATGCAGTATTGGGAAGGAGAACAACATAAGACAATTGGCAGCTCTGATCATTCCCCCATGCGGAAAATGCACACTCCATTCATGCAGCGTATTTTATGTAATATGAAAGAAAGTAACACTTCCATCTTGATTTATTAAAAACCTGGAAACTGTTGAAAAGGCAGAAGTACCTATAGATTGATCTAATTCTGTGATTGTAACTGAAAAGACAAAATAATATTATACGTGGAAGTCTGCACTTTTCATAAGGACATAAAATGTTAAAAGATCAAGATTATTAAAAACTTGAAGAAATGACAGCCAAGGAGAGAGAGGCAAAACTGTTCTGCACGATACTGAGTTCAGGACATACATTTTAGCAGTGTCGTGCTAGATGATTCAAGTGCTAAACTAGTAAATGTTAATATAATATTAGGAAATTATAATGATGAATATAGCTGGATACCATCTGGTATTAACTCAGTTCCCAGGGCATTTAAAATTCTGATTGCACAGTTCTTTGTAGGATTACTGGGTTGGAAAGCTGTAGTGAGGAATGTTGTAATTTATCTGGTGCTAGGATTACTAAAAAGTCACCCAATGCTGACTTTTGATGGAAAATATCTTCTTTTTTTTTTTTTAAATAAATAACATATTTCAGAAAAGAGTGCTTTTTTCATAATTTTTTTTCTTTTTTAATGATGGTACTTTCTGGAAGCTGCAGCTCCCAAGCCTCAGTCTCACTCTTCTTTAGAATCTAAATTGGTCTCAAGAAGCCAGGCTGCGTTTGCTGTGCTGCACCCTCCTCAGACCCTGCATTGCGATGGGTTTTCCTCCCTCAGAGACAGGGCTGTGCCGGGTCATTGAGGACACGATCTCACCAGATCCATGGGGGAGAATCAGCAAATGAGAAATGCAAACTTCTTCTCTCAATCTGCTGTTTCCAACTGGACAGCTTTCAGGTTTAGGGACGATTTTTGGTTTTTTATTTGCTTTTCATACTCCAGATAAAATCTTCTCAAAGAACAATAAAATCCTTTTTCTCTCATAATTGCTCCTTGACTTTAAAGAACCTGATGAAAAGCATTGGCCGGTGTATGCCAGTGACAGAATAGGTAAAAATACTAAGTAGTAATTTGGTGAATATAAGTAGCCAAAGCTTAAGTCAGCTGAGTTTGTTAGGTTACACAGAAGTAACAGGGGTGCAAGAAACATGTTAGGTTTTCTGTAGGTAGAAATTCAGTACAAATAGTTTCAGTGCCTCAGTGCCCCATATATATTATACCTTATTAAGATAAAATGAGATTGCTTATTTATAAAAACATCTGCTAAAACCATAAAATTTAAGGCAATAAAAGAATTGCCTGGTAGCTTGAGTGCAATCCTTCATCCTTGAGCCTGGGTTTAGTAGAGGTTTTAACCTGCAGGTGTCAAAATTCTCTTTGACATTTAATTGTTGTGCTTACATAACATGTTTCTCCTCTAGTCAGTAACTTTCTGTAAGTGGTTTTCTTGGCAATTCTCCTTGCTCTTGATTGCTTCTATTTGCCTTTCTTTTACATTGTTTTTTATTTCTGTGCTGTGTCTCTTAAACCGTAATCTTCACGTATTTCCTGCCTATTACTGCCACACATTAATTTGTTCTCTTATGTCAGTATTGTGTTGGTCTTTATTTACTTATGGCACTGAGGGAATCAGCTGTGAAACAGATATTGTGTTGTCCATCCTCATCCCTTTGGGATTCTTTGAGAACTTGTGATTTTACTGTTAATGTCAGAGGGTTCGCACCTTAACATTAGACATTGGTTCACCAGAAATTGCTGATATGAAGAGAACAGGGTGGCTACGATGCAGAACAGCTGTATCTCCTGATGGTATAAATGGTCGCTGGAGTCCCAGCTGTCTTAATTAAGCCCGTATATGTGGTTCAGAGGGCTGGTAAGTACTCCTGGAATTCTCTTCTCAGCGGTTACTTTCAGGCAAAATGAAGGTGCATCTCAGCTTCAGGTAGTTCTGATAAAACATAAAGCTGGGATTTTTAGAAGTCAGTAGTGGTTTGGAGTGTCTCTCTTGGGCACCCATCTAAATGCATCATTGGGAGGGCTTGAAATTTGGAAGGAGAGACTGAAAAAAGAAATTGTGAAAGTATTTTTTTATGAAGTCTTTGTCTCCTTCATTACTCCCTGTATGCGGAGATTTTCTGCTCCTGCCCTTAAAGAACCTTTCATTAGCTTTCTTTGTGTATGCTTTTCAAAAATACAGAGCAAAGGAAGAGAAGCCAGGGTGTGTTCATCAAACAAATGTTAAGAAATGTTCCTCTGGGACAACATTTATTTGAGTAAAAGGCTCAAGTGATCAGACTGCTCAACTTCCTCCAAGCTGTTGCTTCAAGATCTTTCTGTTCTATGCCTCATGCAGGACACAGTCCAACTCTGCCACTGGTTGTCCTTTGTCATTTCTTTCTTACAGCAGTAAGAGAGCCTGTGGTCACTCCAGTGCAGGCACTCAGTTATTTCCTGCCCAGCATGAGCCAGCCACCCTGCCTGCGTATATGTTGTCTGAATGTGTTATTTGCTAGCAGGTCAGATGCTGAAACACTGTAGTTCAAGATATCTCCTCACTTATGTGCCTGCTGGGTTGTTACCACCACCATGGCAGTGAGGCTAAGCCAGGGTACAGACAGACTTTCCTGTCCTGACACCACCTGCAAGGCTCTGCCTGCTCTGTCCCCCTGGACAAAGGCACATTAGTCATCTTCTCTGTGACAGCCATGCAACAGAAAGGCTTTTTGACCATCTCTTTTGCATGTTCTTGCCTGCTACAGCAGATGTTCTCCCTTTTTATACTAGGGAGATCCTTTTTTGCTGTATAGCTTTAGAGACAAGAGGTTACTCAGCTATTTGATAAATTTCAGCATTTGTTTTAAACCCATTTCACTTAATGCTTAGGGTTTTTTCCTGAGACACTAGCTTTCAAGGGCATTTAGGCACTTGTTTGTATTGCCGGTGGTTTTTTCTGTACCTTTTAGTAGACCTAGAGTGACTGTGATTCCCTCTCCCTTCCTTCCTTCTCCCGTGATGCCTACCCAATCCTAATGCTTTTGCTTTCCTACAGAGGAGTGATAAATGGCCCAGAGTGGAGTTTGATGAGGTCAGGTGTTACTGTCAGCTGTAAATCCTTCCTGCTTGTTGGTTCAGCAGCAGTCTCTGGCCTTGGACTTTTATGGCTCTCCCAGTGGAGGAGGGACAGGAGTGGTATGGGCTGTCAGCACACCAGAGTGATTTGCAGAAGGGTTTTATTTGAAAGCTTCGTGCACCTGGAGAAACTCTTCCAAGCCCCGGGAACAGAAAGAAATCTTCTAATCAGCTCTTGTTTCCTATAGCTAGAGCTCTCACGTTTATGTAGCATAGGCCTGCCTGTTACTCATGGGGCATAAAGTTAAGCAGTGCATCAGGATTAGATGATCTCTCAACACAGACATAGATATATGGAGATACTTGCTGTGTTAACAACTGTAGCTGTGTCTGTCTGAATCTGCAATATATTTACTTTGGTTGACATCTAAGCACAAGCAAGGCAAATGTGCATTACCTTTTTGGTACTAAGTGTGATAGCCCAGTATATAGAATCATAGAATCATAGAATTGCTGAGGTTGGAAGGGACCTTTAAGATCATCAAGTCCAACCATTAACCTACCCTGAGAAAACCACTTCTAAACCATGTCCCCAAGTACCACATCTACCCTTTTTTTAAACACCTCCAGGGATGGCGAATCCACCACCTCCCTGGGCAGCCTATTCCAATGTTTAATAACCCTTTCAGTGAAAAAATGTTTCCTAATATCCAATCTGAACCTCCCCTGG
>VUYV01000022.1:2200968-2237056 GCA_008711295.1 Anarhynchus alexandrinus
TCTTCCCCAAGCCTGTAGCGCTGCATGAGGTTGTTGTGACCCAAGTGCAGGACCCGGCACCTGGCCTTGTTGAATCTCATACCATTGGCCTCGGCCCATCGGTCCAGCCTATCCAGATCCCTCTGCAGAGACATCCTACCCTCAAGCAGATCAACACGCTTGCCTAGCTTAGTGTCATCTGCAAATTTACTGAGGGTGCATTCAATCCCCTCATCCAGATCGTTGGTAAAGATATTAAAGAGAATATGCTGCAAACAACAAAGTGTTTGGAGACTCTCAACTTGCAAATTCAGGGCAGCTGGTGGCTACTTAAAGGTCTGCTCTCCCTGTGTTGATTCTGGCAGAAATGCCAAAAGATAAAGGTATGGCACTGTGAGAACAGCAAAGGATGGCTACATGGACTTACTCCCAAGTACCTATGCCACTGCTGCATACAACAGAGAGGACAGGAAGAAAAATGAATGGACACTTAAAAATGTAGCTTAGAGGATGCAAGTGTGGATGGCAAGGGAAAATGCTTCCCTAAAACCCAGCAAAACTAGTGTTGCCATTAGCTCTGCATATAGTAAACGCCACTCATTCTCCCCAGATACCATTATCATCAAATATGTCAAAAATTTATATATGTAGTTAGACAACACTTGAACAGAAAACGAAGCACATCCATTAGTGGGTGGGACATAAATTTCTTCTCTGTGCAGAAATTTGTTTAAGATTTGGCAGAAGAGCAGAAAAAACGTTTTTAGTGATTTTTTTTTTGTTTTAGTGAGAAAAATCAAGACATACCAGATAAAGAATGCTTGCTCAGAAACAGTTTTATTCTGAAATTAGCCAATTTAAAGAGACCAAATTTATGGTGCCACAATAGAGGAGCTGTTCAAAATGCAGCATTGCTCTCCATTTCTCATGCATTTTAGCTTTGATTTTGTTAATAGCATTTGGGTAAAATCAAACCACTTCTGGCTGGCTTTCTGGGTTTTGTGATATTCTTAATATTCAAGGAGGAGAGTCATTAGAAGATTGACATCAAAAATAATGTTTGTTTATTTGCATTGCTGGAAGGTGTTGATGTCTTCTACCTTCTCTGTCTTGTCTCTTTAAACCTGCTGGATCATACAAAGGAACATGAATAGAAGAATTTGCCTCCAGAACTTTTCATTATTAATGATGCTCTATGACTAAATTGGAAATCTGCTACTGTACCCCAAGGGGGTGATTAATTTAGCAGACTAGGAGTTTTGATTAAAAGGGAATGAAATGTCTGACACATAGTCTATTTATCAGTTATTACGATATTAAAACACTCTAATCATTGTGGTGCCTAAATTAAGGCTTCACAGCCTAAATGTCACTTCATAGTGCTCTTTTAGATCTGGCTGTGTGATACAAGTTTATTATCCGTGTGTGCATGAGAATATAAGCGTGTGTAGTGGTCTTTGATAAGAACAAAGCAGTTTGGTAAGAGCTCTGCTCTTTGCCCCTTTCCCATTTAAAGAGGAGATGAGGGAAGATTTTAAGAGGTGATCTGTACAAGCAATGCATGCAGGACAAGATGCAGCTATCCCTGATGTCCCCAGGAGTTATGATGCAAACTTTGTCAAAACTGGACTGAGCCTACAGGACACAGAAAAACATCTTGGCAGCCTAAGGATTTAAGTCAAAACTAGCTCCTTCTAGGAACCAGGTGTGCTCTGAGATGGTACATTCTCTGAGAGGTGAAATTGTACCAATTCCGTGTCCTTAAATTGAAGGTCAGGGCAGAAATCGGCAGCAATCGATCAAGAAAGGTAATCAACAGTTGGTGCTAAGAGAGTGTCATTTAAACAGGCTGCTGAGAAGTAGGAGACGAGAGCAACAGGTCATGCGTTTCTGTATAAATCACAGAATCATAGAATGGTTTAGGTTGGAAAGGACCTTGAAGATCATCGAGTTCCAACCCCGCTAAGAACTAAATGCCTAAGAAATAGCTATAAACCACAGTACTGACATACCAGCCCTACTGCAAGCTTCAGGGAGGGAAGAGGGAGGGCCAAGGAGCATGGTAAGGCTAAGGAGCACAGTGTTACATGAAAGATAGAGCAAAGCACTGGTGGAGGAGTGGTGTTTTGTGTTAGTGAAGGCTTGGAATCAAATCAGATCAGTAAAAGAGTCATGTCGGCAACTCAGACATGAGTTTTAGGCCTCAACAGGAAAAATGCTACATTAGGACTAAATTATCTATTGATTGCCCAGGACGGTGATGGTAACTGTGACATTCAGCAAGAGAACAGACTGCTTTTGAGGGCAGCAAACACAATAAAGATGAACAATTTCTGTGACCCCTTTGTAGCTTGGCTAAATGTCATATCAGGGTGTAGTGTTAAATCTGCTCTTGGAGACATCATGGGTGACCGCTTTGTGGAGTGGCTAGTCAAGGAAGCCACAAGAGCGGAAGCAACTCCTGAAAGCCAGGCCAGTGGACTGCGTGTGGTTCATAATATTACTGTCAAAGGCCCACTTTGCCGCAGGGGGCACAATGTATTTATATTGAGCATTCTTACAGAAGCAACCATAGCTGTAACATCCACTGCTGTCATACTTAATTTCAAAAAGGAGAAGCTAGAAGAGGCTAAAAGAGTTAAATCATAGCAAGTAACATCAAGACTATTTAAAGACACAGTGATGGAATCCCAGAGCAAATGTATCCCATTTATCAAAAAAAAATCACCTTGAGAAAAAACAGAAGGAAGCTGAGATGGCTAAACAGCAGGTAAAGTACATTACTAAAAGCAAGAAGGCATCCTTCAAATAGCTTGGGGCTGACAAATGAGAAAAGTAGAAAGGCTCATAAACCCAGGCACATTATAGGGAAACCTGTGATAAGGAAGGCCAGAAGAGTTGGACAAACTTAGAGAAAGCACAAAAAAAATCCCTAATAAATCCTGTGCCAAACACACGAAGCGGGAAGTTTGCTGAAGTCTGTAAGACCAGTAAACAATAAATACGCAGAAGGAGTGTTCAGAAAAAAGAAATGTTTTGTGATTTTGCTGTGGAGGAACATGGAGAGATTACCGCAGTGGAATGTCTCTCCTGGCAGAGTAGGGATGAAACAGGTCAAGTGGTAACTATAATGTCCCCTAGCTTGTGTTCCAGTACTAGAGGACAAGGACCAGGGCAACACCATTTTCTTTAAACTCTTTCCTGAGAGAATCCCAGAGCTCCACAGTAGTAGACCTGATTATTTACAACAAAATACATTGATAGAATGTATAATAATAATAACAGATAATAACAGAATGAGTGGGAGCATCAGTAAATATGACAAAGTGACAAAGAGCCAGCCAGGGTTTTGTGATGAAATCCCTGATTTACTAATTTGTTGGGTGGCACTGGACGAGTCATTGTGTGGATGGGGCAGCTCCCCTCAGGTTAGCCTGGGCACAGATCCAGGAGTTGCGCTTGCTTTGATCTCCAAACTGTCCTGCACTGCATAGCTATGTCTCCCAGTCTGAAGACAGGCACAGAAGTGAGTACCTTATGGAAAAAAAAAGACCCAGAAATGTAAATAATTGGCAGTTGGAGCTGCCTGGAGATTAGGACGTGTTTTTAAGAGAATCAGGATATGAAATAGAAGAGGGAAACTTCAGGGGACAAACCAAATGTTAAAAGAAATACTATCAGAGAGGACAGCACTTTGCAAACAACACTTTTAAGGGAACAAGGGGAATGTGTTCTCTGAATTAGTGGCAGATAAGGGAAAAGGAAGTCTCATCAGTCTCCACTTTCTGGATTAATTCTTCCTCTTGCAAAAAAGAAAAAAAAAAAAAAAAANTTTTGTTTGTAAATAAAACTACTAGAAAACTGTCAGAAAACAAACACTTCCTTAAAAAGGAAATGTAAACCAACCCCCAGAAAACCATTCTGCACAAACCGAAGAGGTAGCGTTTGCCTCCCCTCTGCCTTGCTGCCCGCTGCTGGAGCTGCTGCTGCAGGCGAAGATGTATGAGAGGCTGCCTGGATGCTCTTCTCCCTCCCTCCCGGTCCCCCGGGTCCCCTGCAGCTGCTTGCTGCTGCATGAGAATAACGAGGACATTGCTCTGTATGTGACACCGCCTGAGTAGGGTCTTTAGGAAAGCTCTCTACAGCTATTCTCCCGAGCCCTGCAATAATCTGCAGCCTGAGCAGGCAGTGCTGGTGGGCTCAGCGCTTTCCTCTCTTTTATTTGCCCGTTGAGGGAAAATATTGCCGTTACCTCCATGGTTCCTTTTAAACTGATGGAAAGCAATAACGTATCGAAACAAGTGGCTAACGTTCCCTGCCAGGGTAAGGGGGAGGCAGATATGCAGAGAGAGAGTAGCTTTACCTCACCCAATCCTGCTTAGTTATACCAAACCCTGTACATGTACATGACTGCATTGTGCCCTGCAGGGGGTTCCTGGTGGGAATATCACCAGCCCAGCAGATCAATGGGCAGCGAGACGTACGCGCTCTCAGTTCCTGGTGGGACAGTTTAAAATACTGTGACCACAGATGTCATCCCTGCCCCTCTGCTGGGGTTTGTACAGAGGGATTTGGATGGCAGTATCTCAGCCATTGGACTTGCAGCCTTAATGGTAACTTAAACCAGCAGTGATTGTGATGTTGTCTCTGAACGCAGGAGACTGGGTCTTTTTCCCTATGCGTAGCACAGAAATTCCTAAATGAGAATCTTTTGTCTGTAGCCTCCTGGAAATCTGGTCAGAGGATTAGGATGGTCCCATCTGCTGATAAAATTAGTGCACTTTATCTTACACATGGAGTTTCCATTATTTTCAGTGGGATTTGGCACAGGAAACTGAGCAAGCGTGTGAGTGAGGCAGAAAAGTGCTCGCTCTCATGGAGGCTTGGGGTCAACCAACACATGGAAGTGGAAGGAGTTTCTGCATTTCAGTGAGAACACTGAATTTTGTGTTATCTTTTGCAATATCTTTATTTAGTTGTTCTGGTTGTTGTTTTAATGACCCAGAACTTGCCAAGGTGGAAATTGTTAGAGAGAAAAGAAACCATCCATGAGTTAGTGATAGAAATATTGCTAGCCTTTTATCTACTTTCCTGCAAAGCTAGGGCTTACCTGAGCTGTCTGTTGTCCAAAGGACATTTTTATACTTCTGCCAATAAATGATGGAGTGCTCACGAAGGCCATAGCACAGTGGCAGTCTGTGAGAGATGCGGTGAAAGGCTTTCTTTAACACCCCTGTACATAGCAAACCCAATTTTCAGCTGTATATGTCAGCGTGGCAAGTCTTCTAGTTCCCAGTCAGTGTGCTACAGGGTAATTGAGAATACAGCTTATTGCAGGCTTTTGTTTCTCTTCCAAGATTCCTTCCTTTCTATCTCTCTCTGTGCCGAGTATAATAAACAGAACAGGAGCTGAAGGCAGTTTGGCTGGGGAAACAAGATCCAATAAAAAAAAAAAAATCCAATCCAAAACAAAACCAAACAACAACAAACCAACCCCACAGTAAACAAACAAAAAAAAAGGCTGGTCAGTAAAGAGGTAGAAAGACACCTTTGTTGACAGAGGAAGAGGGAAAGTAGAAGAAGGAAAAGAAACATTTGAGCTGTTTCTCCTGCCCTTCTCAACCAGTTTGAATGGAGGTTGTGAATAATAAAATACAGAGATCTCACTATTTCCTACTCAGGCAGGCCATGCTTTTTCAGTGCTCCCTTATTACTGTCAACCCTGTTAAAATCAGAATGGCTGACAGCAGGGGGTCCCTTGATAGCCCTTCTCATGAGGAGTAAGGACACCAGCTAGGCGGGAGGTTAGAGTGGGAGATGAATGCTCTGGTCTCGGGTGTCCTTATGAAAATTAATATTGGCATTTGGCCCTTAACACCTTAAGCAACCTGGAGAGAGATCTAGAGAGCTGGAGTGTGTTGGGAAAAAATGAAAAAAAAAGAGAGCAAGTAAAGGAAAGAAAGGCACACTCTTTCTACTTTCCTTGTGTGCTTAAAGCTTTTTTGTACATAAAAATGCAGATTTATGAAATCTTAAAGACGCTGCACTTCTATCAATTCCTTTCCTAGTGTTGAGCGTGAAGAATCTAATAAGTGCCAGGTACTCTTGTTGACGTGGGGAGCATCGTCATTTGGATTTAATCCAAACACTAACTATTACAGATGAGCCTAAGGCATTGCTGTAGTGACAAATTATCCTGCGTCTCCTTATAGTGATATTCTTGTCTTTCCTTTTCTGGACATTCTGAAACAAGAAAGTGGCATAGATGAACCTTGGGGCTGATGCGCTTCAGCAATTCCTACGTTTCCATGTTTTACCTGGACTACTGTGGCTATCTAATAAGGGTCAGACTACCTGGAAAGGGTTAAATAGTGTTTGGTGCCCGGCTAGGGACCTGGCTCTGCTCCCCAATACCTGCTGGCAGTTTTCCATGGGCACCTGGACAGTGTGGCAGAGGTGAGTATCATTCAGACATGGAGTGCTGAAGGGTTCCTGCCAGGCGAGTCGGTTGTGATAATCCGCTGCCTGCGACCTCATTAAAACAGCCTGATTGGGGCTGCTAATCACATAAATAAAGAATTAAATCATAGCATTAACCTTCTACAGGGAAACCTGCCCTGGCAACACTGACAGAATTAGATCTATTAATTATTTACAGGGTCATTTGATAGAAATGTATATAGATGGCAGATTATGAGCACTTGAAGCAATAAGTTAACCATAAATTATTGCTCTGATAAGAATCTTTTAATATTTTCATCTTAATGTCCTGAATTAAAAGCCACCTTGCTTTTATCTCTGTGAGACAGTAGCATCACACATCATCTATCATATGTAGATCAAACAGAAATACTATGCCCCAACATCAAGGATTTTTTGCGCTTCTTTTGGCTCTTGGGGTTCCTTGTTTTGGTAGAAGTTCCTCTTGTGCAAACAGAGTTTCCATAGCTAAATTCAGGGCAAAATCCTCACCTGCTATAAGGCTTGGCGCTTCCTTGGTGGCCAAGGTATTCAGAGGGACCTGAGCACATTGCCTTGCCACCACTGAACTAAAAGTCAATGTGCAGGAAATCTGTCTCGCCAGTGCTGCAGAGAATTAGGATGCTTTCTGCAGTCCTTATCTAGTGTTACCCCTGTAGGTATTCAATTCCATTAAATGCCTTGTAGTTTTTCCCTTCTATCTCAGAATTGCTTGGAAAAAATGCTCTTGAATCAGATGGGATGATGAGTTCATTGTTTTACTGATTCTACTGGGCTTGCAGGAATGACAATGGTACTAGATAGGCTTGTTTGCTGACCAGAATTTGAATGTGTATCTGCAGATAGCACACAAAAGACTTGGGCATGTGGAGTGGAGGAGGGTGGGGAGACTGGAGGGAAATCTGTCATTATTTATGGAAATATCCAGTATTCATGGAGCCATCTGCTGTGAATGATTCAAGTCTGAGAAGTGTCATAAAATGAGAAAGCATAATGTAAAATGAAAAAAAAACCTGACACCCCCCCCAAAAAAAATTTGCATCACTCAGAAACCTGAACCAGTGAATATATAACCTCAGAATCTCTGTTTTAAAAGATGCTTTGTAAATTTTCTGCCAGACTGAGAGATAAAGATAGATGATATTTCTCAGGTTCCTTTCCTCACCCTTCTTGGAACAATTAATTCCATTTGTTCATTTCCTGCCTTTTAATTATTGATCACATCTTTTCCTTTTCTCTTTCTGTTTCGGGCTGTAAGGCAAGGAAGGGAGTTTAAAAAAGGTGTTTAGGAGATTGCTTAGACCTTGAAGCATTGAAAAGGTCTTTAGTCGCAGTTTTCTCTCTGATAATGAAGCATCAATTTTGTTGCCAGAATTTTATCAATATTAAGAAATTTTATTAATATTAAGGGCGGGACCCTCATAGCACTCCTCTGGAACAAGTCTCAGGCAGAAACAAGCCTGCTCCCCCCTACTGTGCCCTCTCAGGTAGATCATTTATTGATTTGCTCATAATGTTCTTTACATAATGAATAAAGACAGATAGTGGGGAAACTGAGGCAAAAAAAGGGCAATGATTTGTACAGCCACACAGCAAGCTACTAATAAAATCGGGAATTGACTGTATCTTTCTTGATTATTCCCCTGAGAGCAGAGACCTGCTCCAAGTCCTTTCCTTGGGAGCAGTTGGGAATCCCTTTGAAATGTATGTTTTCTTTCCTGCTTCCATGTATTTTGGTTACACTTTGAGTGGCACAGTGTATTACTAGCAGGTGCTGTTGTGTGGCTGGCTGTGTTTGTCTTGCCATACCTCCTTTCCTCTCTACCACCTTATTCTCATCATCCCTTGCTGGAAAAAAGCCGACTTAGCAGAACAACGGCATGTTAGAGCAGAAATTTGTCTTATTTCCTCTCCTATACTGTTGCAGTCCAGGGCTATGCATTTAAAAATCTCCTTACTATTGCATTGGCTTTTAAAAGTGCTTCCTTGCTTTTAATTTGCTCAGTCATTCATGTTGGGTTGTCTTGACACCCAGCAATGTTCCTGTTCTCTGTGCAGGGCTGCCTTTCTTCTTCCAGTACTCCAACTTCACGCCTTAGAAATTGCATCTCCAGCCCAGCAAAGCACTTAAGGATGCACTTAAGCACCACAGATTTCAGTTTATGTGATTAAGCATGTTCTTAAGTGCTTGCTCTTTGCCCCTTTCTTCCTATTTTGCGCAAACACCTTTCTTCATGAGAAAGTCAGCAGAGCAGTGGTGCAGATGCACACCCACTGCTTCTTTCTCAACGTAGTGATTCCCATTCTCTCTGGGTGTGAGATTTGTGATTTCCTGCAGCCAAGGCTTTACCAATGCAATACTAGATTATGATCATAGAAAAAAGGATGGGAAGGGTCTTCTTGTTCCTCAAGGCAGGATGAGCTCTACCTTTTTCTTGTCTGATGTATTTGTCTAGCCTTGAAAAATGAGCCATAGTAGAAGTGCAGCAATTATTCTCTGACATTCAAAACATGTCTAATCTAAATCTCCCTCAGCCATGACTACTTGATCTGTTCGCTATGCACAGAGGGAGTAGACTCTGCCTTTCGTTTCTGCCTTGTGCAAACTTTCAAACTGTTATTTGGTCAGCTCTCTGTCTTCTCTTCTGCAGACTTGTTTCAGTTCTTGAAGGGCTTGTGCTTAGCCCAACTGTAATGCTCTCAGAGGCAGGTTTCACATCTTTGAAGAAAGATGCCTTAGCTCCTGCTTCAGGAGACAGCAGTTTTTTCCCAGTATCTCCTTAGCTCTAGAAACAACTCCTTCCTTTCCTGTACTATTTGTTAGCCTTCAGCTGTGGGGTCTTTCCTACAGCAGAGAAAAACAAGCAAGAGCACCTGGCTATGAATTACAGTGCTATGGGATAGTCACCATAAGTTTTTGGACAGGTCATTGTTCCTTTCTTTAATTATATAGGACTTGTTCCAGCCACGCTCATGCTGAGTAGCACCTCATTCAGTCAGCAGCCCCTCAGTAATCAATATGTCTGCAGGGTTGAAAATACTGTGTGCCAGGTAAGGGAAATTTTGCTTCCCACCACAGGCCACTCTTTTCTCTCAGCTCTATCAAAAGTTATGTTTAAGCCAGTAATGAAAAGCTGATTGCACAAAGACATCTGTGAAGTACACAATCGAGCAGTCTGCAGCGCACTGGAGAACGGTCCTTTGTTTGTTTGGGACACCAAACCCATTGCAAAAAGCAATATTTGCAGCTAATCACCGCAGTGATTTGAATTTCCATTTAGCCATTGTGCTAATAGAGGCAGCTGGAAAAAGAAAAAAAAAATCAGCACAAATAAACACAGCCATAAGTACTGTCAGTTTTCAGCACCAGGATCTGCTGGAAGTAATGCTGATGCCTCCAACCCAAGAAATCTTTTTAACGTGAAATGATATATATGAGGCCAAAAGAGGAACACATTTTGTCTTGTTTGCTTAGACTCCAGAATAGATCTCTGAGTCTCTGGATGTAATGATTGCTTAGGCAAGTCAAACACTGTATATCACCTGCTAAGCATCTGATTCATTGACTGAGTGGATTGAAGCCAATTTAACCAGCTGGAATCTGTAATATTGACTTCAATGGTGTGATACTGATCTATATCACCCAGAGGATTTGGCCCGGAGACAAAGGGAGGTAGTGTTTCCTTTGGGTGACATCTTTTCTGCAAGCCAAGGCGGACAGCATCTGTCTTGCACAGCCTGGTTGTCCTAGAAATGGTGTGTATTGCTCATGCGGTACCACAAGGTTTTGTCATACTGGGGATCTTTTGGGCAGGGGTGGCAATCAGGGACAACAGCCCCTTTCTCCTGGCTCTATCCCTCTACTTCACAGCTGGTATCATCTTACAGCAGTTCTGGGTCTGATTCTCTGAGAGTACTGACTCCCATTGTACGGATTTCTGTGGCTGCTTTTGCTGCTGTGTAGCATTATTCTGGGGGAAGGGAGAAGGCTTAACCTGGCTCTGGTTTTCCCTTCCACCTAGCTAAGGAGGAGATGGACCAGGCAAAACACCTCCCTTGCTCTGCAGAGAGGCGCAGCAGAGTGAAGCAGTACGACACGTAAGCATGAACAGCAGAAGAGGACAGGCAAGGCATGATCTAGCTCTGTGAATACTGTGACAGCCCTGGTGCTCAGTACTGTTATCATTAGAGTTATGATACTACAGTGGTGTTGCTCATCATTATTTTCTAGCTAAGTGACTTCATTTCACTAAATCTCTACAGCTTTCTGTATCTCCATAACCAAGAAACCAGAGGGACAAAAGGCTAAGCAGAATTTATTATTGCTCTTTATTATTATCACATCTTTTGCCTTCTTTTTAAGATTTATGAACCTCTCTTCAATTAATTCATCAGCAGCCTGAAAAAGCTAATTGTGGGTTCATATATTTCCATAGGCACGGGCTCATTCCTATACCAGATGTCAATAATACTTGATCTGTGCAAATGGAGACAGGTTTGTGGCAGCTTGCTGCCTGATCTAATTAACGTTGTGACTCCAGTCCACCTTGAGTAGGAATGGAGTTTGGGTTTTGCATAATTGTAAGGCTAGAGGTGGGCGCAATTAGAAACAGGGATACAAACTCCAGTGTCTCGAAGGTTGAAATCAGAAATGCCAACCCTCCATTCCAGGGGCCCAGATATAGGAAAGCAATGCAAGAGGATGGCTCTGTACACATAAGGGGGTCCAGGAGAACCTGCAGTGCACTGCCCAGCCTGAGCAACTGTTTTCAGAGGCAGAAGTGGCTTAATAACTTAAGCTCAGGATCACATTGGGTCCTTCTTTGGTTTTCTTTGATCCTGCTAATGCTGTTGTTCCCCCTGGGTCAGACAGCGCCAGACTGCCCACCGCAGAGGACTGTTTCACATGCTGGGCTTTCTAGAGCAGCATCGGGACTTTGGTGGCTTGTGGGAGTGATGTGTGTTGGGTAAGTCCACAGGGCCAAGACCATGTGCGTCGTCACCTCATTGCCTCCTCTGGGCAGGAAGATTCTCCTTTCTTTGGGGAAGATGCTTTTTTCAGGCCTGGCTGAGATTTCGTGTTTTCCCAAGCAGGTCTCAGCCAAGCACGGCTTGCTTTTATTTTTGTTGTTCCTAGAATTATTAGCACACAGTTTGTTTCCAAAGATAACGATAGGGAAAAACAATAGCATCTTGCCAAATTCCTTCCGTATACTGTTTGCAGGTTTTGCTATTTTATCAGTGTCCTGCTATGCACACTGGAATGGCTTGTAAACTCTGTCTTGTGAGCTACAAAGGGAAGGAAAATATTGAAACAAATCCTTCCCTCCCCTGCCAAATAGACCCACCTTCTACTAGTACTTTTCCTTTCCTATCTTTGTGCTGTATTGTAGGGATCTGTTTTAGCATTTAAAAAGCTACTGCTGCAGTCTATTATCAAAGACATATTTGTTAAAACATGCATATGAAAGGATTTGTAATTGAAGTACAGCTTTGATATATTTAATAGGATGTAAAACTGCCATCCCTTTTTAATAGGAGATGCTTACGTGCATTAGAAGTAATATAATAATGCCTCTCCACCGAGCTCTACCCATTAGCAGACTTTTTTCTCCCTTTCTTTTAGTTAATCTTAAAACTTTAATGTAATCTAAACACATTAACATCTTTTTTCTCCCCTTTCTATACTTGGAAGTGCTTTGAACTGAACTTTGTTTCAAATAAGAAATAGCTACAAACATGGCATCAATATACAGCGCCCCAGCGCTGCCTGACAGATGATCCATAAACCAGTATATCTCCTTGCCTTAGAAATGTTAACAGGGATGGGAGTGTGGCTGTGTGGGGGAGCGACCAAGCACGCATGAGAATAACCTCGTAAACAATGAACCGCTTTAAGAGCGTGCTTTTCTATATTCCCATGTCTCAGATGTAATCAAATACCAGAGCAGCAGAAACAGAAAATGATAGTCAAAACAAAAATAGTAATAATGGTCTCTTTAATAACTATTTCCATGTTTCAGTCTCAGAGTGCTTTACAAGGAATCATTGTTACAATTCAAGAAATAAGGATGTAAGGTGGTAACGAGAAAGTATGCTAAATCTGACTCGAGCTTCGGGGTATTTGCAGTTTGGTGTCTCATCTTACACAGAACTGTTCTCTATTCATTTCAGAACTCCGGATCATGGACTATTTTGCAAGCTGGCTAATCAGAATTAGTTGCTCTGGAAAATCCTGGATATGTCGCCAGACCTTGTCAGAGGAACCCAGGTAGGAGCCCACTTCTCTGGATTCCTAGTTGAGTGCCCCACCAGCATCCAGCAGTACATATTAATCATGGTTGTAAGACTATTCACAAAATGCTTGAGATATTGCTGCTTCATTAAAAAATTGAGTCCTTTCAAAAAGAAAATACCTCCTCCTTGATTCGGATGCACTGCTGTATTGGGCAAGATCAAATTTCCATTACAAGTGTGCTTACTGCTTTTCCTGAGAATACCTCTTGATTCACTCACTCGCTAGTGTCTTTTAAACATGAAAATGTTGTGCTAGTGTTTTACAGGAGCTGGATAGCTGTGAGCCATGGACGTAGCCCTTTGCAGAATAACTTTTTCAGTTACTACCCGCTGCACGTGTTCGTCATGTTTTGGCAGCAAGGGCTGAGCACTGGCCTGGGAGACATGTGAGAAGGCACGCTGTAAAGCCCATGTTTTGGTGACTGTAGGGATGCCTTTGTCATCTGGGTCTGTTTGTAAAAGGGGTCGCAAAGTTGGCGCTCTTTGTTTCCCAATGAATTTTTGGAAGAATGACTGTTCCTCTAGGCTGACAAAGTAACTGGGATGGCATAAGCGGTCTGTCCTCCCTCAAGTGACTCGGCCTGAGCTTTGTTTTTAAGAGTTGTCAGATTCCCAGCTTGGGACTAGGGTTGCCCAGCACTGCAGCTCCTGCTGCATCTACTGCTTTTCTTCAGCAGCATTTGTAACCTGGATCTTCTGGCCCACACTGGAGCCCACGAATAGTCATGTCATCAAGAGGACGCATTTATTCAAACGATACAGGTATCTGAAAGACCTGTAAAGCTGTGTATGTAAATATTTGAATGTCAGAATGTATTCTACTAGTATAAATTGATGTTTCATGAATAGACAAACAGAAAACTCCATTTCGTATAGAGAATAATGATACATTCTTTTCGTAAAGAGAGGTAGTGCAATTCATTCAATTTGCATTTGGATATTGCCATTGTTCAAATAAGTGGTGTGTGTTTGGGTGCATACAAACTGCAAGAATCACGCAAGGCAGTTTCAATGTTTTCTAAAACTGGTTCTCTTTTGCAGATGTAAATCCAGCTCCCATCTCTGCCAACATTTGAATTCTAAAAAACGAAGTGTATTCATTAAGTGTCCAGCATATGAAAAAAACACAGCCTTTTTGGTGATGAAGCTGGTCTGCAATTTGGACTGATGTGAGGTAGGTTTAAATACAAATTTAAAAAAAAAAAAGTCACTTTTTTAGCGCCAGCACACAACATCAGTAGGCACAGTTTAAATGCCAAGTCAGTTGATTGTCATAAACTCCACAGGTTTAACTAAGATAACTCAGGTGAAGTGCTGACCAGCTATGTTAGGTTAAGCAGATGAAACATTAGAAAAAGAAAACCAACAAAACCCAAACAAACAAACAAACAACAAAAAAACCAGAATGGAATTTAGAACAAATTGGTGGAAGAAATGAATAAGTAGTACTGCAGTCAATGCATCATAAAAATTCTAGTCTGTTTTTGTTGGTTTTTTTTCTAAAAAAAAAAAGACAATCAAGCCAAGCTGCAGGAGAAGTCCAGGGAGGTGTTGGAGAAAGGTAGCTGCCCTGCAGTGTGAACTCTGTGTGAGACATGAGTTCATCCCAGACTTTGCCAGACTCTGCTGGAGAAAATTAAAAGTTATTTACCCATTTCAGTCAGGTTTTGGCTTATGCTTTTTCTGCATAAATTAGCTCTTACCTTTTCCTTGCAGGACAAAGCCATTGACTGGAGCACATCACTAAACAGAAAATGAATTACTGTTGTCTACTGGATGTAGAATGGTTGTCACTGGGACTATATCCAGTGATCCTCATAGATCTCCAGGACACCTGACACAGGTAAATGATGAAGCTCTGCTTTCTGCTCATATTTGGTTCTGTATTCAGTTAGCTAAATTTTCAAAAGAGCCATCCCCACAAGGGTAAACGTCTTCTCAGTCAGGGATATTAAGTGTAAGTCACTACAGTTGACCCCAGTATTTTTTTGTTTGTCAGTATATTTGAAGTTATTCGGTCCTTTGTAAGGGATAAATACTCAAGAGATTTTTAATTCTAGCTGAGATTTTTAGTTTTTCTCTGATGTTCAGTTTTTCTGTCCTCTTCTCATTACATAGTAAGTGTGTGACGAAACTGTTTGGTCAGAATTAAGTATAAATATGCATTCTAGCAATAATCATAAAATCATAGAATTATAGAATAGTTAGAGTTGGAAGGGGCTTTAAAGATCATCTAGTTCCAAACCCCCTGCCATGGGCAGGGACACCTCCAACTAGACCAGGCTGATCAAAGCCCCATCCAGACTGGCCTTGAACACCTCCAGGGATGGGGCATCCACAACATCCCTGGGCAACCTGCTCCAGTGTCTCACCATCCTCACAGTAAAGAATTTCTTCCTAATAACTAATCTAAATCTACCCTCTTCCAGTTTAAAACCGTTACCCCTTGTCTTATCACTACACTCCTTGATAAAGAGTCCCTCCCCACCTTTCCTCTAGGCCCCCTTTGAGTACTGGAAGGCTGCTATAACGTCTTTCTGGAGCCTTCACTTCTCCAGGCTGAACAACCCCAGCTCTCTCAGCCTGTTCTCATAGGAGAGGTGCTCCAGCCCTCTGATCATCCTCGTGGCCCTCCTCTGGACTCATTCCAACAGGTCCATGTCCTTCTTATGTTGGGGGCTCCAGAGCTGGACACAGCACTCCAGGTGGCATCTCATGAGAGTGGAGTAGAGGGGCAGAATCCCCTCCCTCAACCTGCTGGCCACGCTTCTTTTGATGCAGCCCAGGATGTAGTTGGCTTTCTGGGCTGTGTGCGCACATTGCTGGCTCATGTTGAGCTTCTCATCAGCCAACACCCCCAAGTCCTTCTCCTCAGGGCTGCTCTCATGCCATTCTCTGCCCAGCCTGTATTTGTGCTTGGGATCGCTGTGACCAATGTGCAGTACCTCGCACTTGGCCTTGTTGGAGTTCATGAGGTTTGCACAGGCCCACCTCTCCAGCCTGTCCAGGTCCCTCTGGATGGTATCCCTTTCCTGCAGCGTGTCGACTGCACCACACAGCTTGGTGTCGTTGGCTAACGTGCTGAGGGTGCACTCAATCCCACTGTCCATGTCTCCAACAAAGATGTTAAACAGCACCCAGTCCCAGTACTGTCCCCTGAGGCATGCCACTTGTCATTGGTCGCCACTGGGACATAAAGCTGTTGACCACAATTCTTTAAGTGCAGCCATCTAGCCAATTCCTTATCCATTAAGTTGTCCATCCCTCAAATCCATGTCTCTCCAATTTAGAGACAAGGATGTCATGCAAGACAGTGTCAAATGATTTTCACAAGTCCAGGCAGATGATGTCAATTGCTCTTCCCTTATCCACCAATGCTGTAACCCAGTCATAGATGGTCACCAAATTTTCCAGGTGCAATGTGCCTTTAGTGCAGCCACGTTGGCTGTCACCGATCACCTCCTTATTTTCTATGTGCCTTAGCATAATTTTCAGGAGAATCTGCTCTATGATCCTGCTGGGCACAAAGGTGAGGCTGACTGGCCTGCAGTTCCCCAGATCTTCCTTTTTTCCCTTTTTAAAAATGGGGGTTATGTTTCCCCTTTTCCAGTCAGTGGGAACTTCACTGGACTGCCAAAACTTCTCAAATATGATGGATAGTGGCTTAGCAACTTCATCTGCCAGTTCCCTCAGGACCCGTGGATGAATCTCATCAGTGCCATGGATTTGTGCACCTTCAGGTTCTTCAGATGGTCTTGAACCTGGTCTTCTTCTACAGTGGGCAGTTCCTCATTCTCCCAGTCCCTGCCTTTTCCTTCTGCAACTTGGGCAGTGTGGCTAGAGCACTTGCCAGTGAGGACTGAGGCAAAAAAGTCATTGAGTACCTCAGTCTTGCCCATATCCCAGATGACTAGGTCTTCCATTTCCTTCCGGAGAGGGCCCACATTTTTCCTAGTCTTCCTTTTATCACCAACATATCTATAGAAGCTTTTCTTGTTGCCTTTGACTTCCCTGGCCAGATTTAATTCTATCAGGGCTTTAGCTTTCCTAACCTGTTCCCTGCCTGCTCAGACAATTTCTTTGTATTCCTCCCAGGCTACCGGTCCTTGCTTCCACCCTCTGTAGGCTTCCTTTTTTCTGTTTGAGTTTGTTCAGGAGCTCCTTATAATAATATGTCTTCTCTACGGGTATAGGTCATGAAGGACTGCAAGCAATACTGCATTATTCCAATATGCTTTAGTGGTTTATTTAAAAAAAAAAAAAAAAACCAAACAGGATTTACTTAAGACAGAGTAGTCTTAGAAAAAAAAATAGCTGAAACAAATAATTCACAAATTTCTGTATGAACTACAATGGATTGATAATAGACTAACTTGATTTAAAAGAGGAACAAAAGCTCTATTTTAAGCGACTGCCTATGGCCTAGTCTACTAAATGACATGGAGACCCTACCTACTCTGCTCTCATTAGGGTCTGGCCTTTGTTATCAAAGAGAATACATTTACAGAGCAAGTCATACCTTAAGTGTGCTTCAGAGAACAACTAAATGCTACATGTTGGCCAAATACATAGGAGCGGATTCCTTAAGAGACCTCTCAGTCTGAAAAAAAAAAAAAAAGACTCAGTTTACCATGAAGAGGCATGCATAGAAGCAGAAGAGGCACGTGTAGCCTTGTCTGAGACACATTCATTCACTCCAAATCTTGCCAAAACACAACAGAAAACATGTGCAGTTTAATACCGATAACTTCTGTTCTCAGGAAGTTTTGCATTAGCAAAGATAAAAGGCTGCATTTGAAGGCACTACCTTCGCAAGAGTGAAGGGGAAAATATGGATTCAATGTCAGTTCTCTGCCGAAGCACAGTGTGGAGCTCACCTGAAGAACCTGTGAGTATTAGTTACACCCACAGAGCAGAGGTATGGCATTTCCAAAATTAGCGCTTCCTTTCACACAGAATTAGTCTTCTGGGAATTAATTTCTTCCCTTGCTCCCTAGCACGCACAACAAATATTTTAACCTTGAAACACCTTTCTGTCTTTCCTAAGCCTCACTGAAAATAAGCCTAGGAGTCCCAGCCCTCATCCAGGAGGCTGAGGCAGCAGTGGTTATATAGTCTGCTTCCACAGAGTAATTCCACCAACCCTGACTGAGGCACAGCCCTGGATGCGCAGGAACAGAGTGGTCAGTCTCCCCTGAAAAGTGATTCAAACTGTCCCTCTTGGGTAAGGTATTAATTAAATTGTTTTCTTTAAATAGTAAAAGTTTATTAACTCTTGTCTCTCTTCCCAGACACATGCCACTGGAACAACGCCTCTTCACGCTGTGTCAGCCATGTGAAGATTTCTAGACGCCTCAGGTCTGTTCGGTAGGAAACGAACACAGAAGAAAAAGGATGCAAGAGAGGATGAAAAAAGGTACGTCATGGAACAGCACAGATAAATCATGGCAGAGCAGGTATCCAGCACTGCCTCGGACCCTAAGTGAGCCTCAAAGTCTCTAGGACATTGCCTTTAGGAGCAGCAGCGGGTGGCGGGGGCGGGCCCTGCCCTGACCGGCTGCCTCTGGCGGGGCCTGCCCAGCCTCCCCCACAGCGCAGCCCAGACCTGCTCGCTCTGTAGACTAAGTGAATTGCGTGGGGGCGAAAAATCCACAGGGCTTTTTTTGTCCCCACAGAATTCACAGCCAGCAGGTCTGGGCTGCGGTGATCGGCTGGGCCTGCCCAGTGCCCCCCCACCCCGAGGGAGCCAGTCAGGGCAGGGCCTGCCCCCGACGCTCACTGCTGCTCTTAAAGGCAATGTCCTAGAGACTTTGAGGCTCACTCAGGCTCCGAGGCTTGCTGTTCTTACGAGTACCCTGGTGCTGGAGCTGAGTTTATGAGCAGTCCCCAAAAGTGACTCTTTTAGCTGTTTTCAGGGTGGTGCTGGCAAGGCGACAGAAATTCACCTTCTCACCCAGGCCGTGGGGAGAAGGTGGCTCTTCTCCAGCCACTGCGTGCTCAGGTCCCTGGGGGTGAGGTTGGGGTTGGGTACAAGTCCAGGCCCTCTTGATGACTTTCTGCTAATGCTTCTGTTCTGCGGTGCAGCACGTCCCACAAATAAAATAAAACAAAACACAAGTTCGTTTTGCAAACCTGTCCATTGGTGTGGAAATCTGCCCCCGCCGTGGGCCACTACAGAAGCCAGGCAGCAGGTTGGGTTGGATTTGAGGAAAAAGTCAGTTGCTGTTCATATGCACAATGGAAACAGAGGTCTCTTGGAAACCGGGGCATTTATTGGGGTTGTTAAACAGAAGCTCATAGGAAATGGGGTGCTGTGAGTAGTGCCTGTGGAGTGAGGAGAGCCAGGCAATGGCATCCAATTACAGTCTTGCGTTGGCATTGTCTAAAATGGAAAAACTAACAGTCTAAAAGGCTATAACACTGATTCTGTAGAACATTAAACTATTACTTTATGCTGATGATATCCTACTGTTAATTAAGGACCCGCATGCTTCCCCTCCTGCTCATAATGAATATTGCTCTCTGAGTACAAAGTTATCATTGCACAAAATTAATGACTCTGAGACTGCAGTGATGCAGCTTTCTGGAGTTTGCCCTTCAGCCCTGCTCACCTCATGGAATCTTAAGTGGGCACCCAAAAATACAGTACAAATACTTAGGGGCTGATATTAACAAAGCCCCCGACAATGTAATTAAAGATCGTTTAAATCCAATTATCAAGCATGTAGGAGAAGATTTGGAGGGATAGCCAGAGCTAAATAAAAGCAAATGTGTGCGATTCAGTAGGCCAGATTCTGTCCTCATTTGCTATCCCATCAGGTTGTTAAAGTAGAAATGAGGACATCATGTAAGTCAGCACCCTTGAAGTCACTGTCATAAATGATCTCATGACAATATTTCCCACTGGCAGCAACAGTTGTGCATGTGCGGAGCTTACTTTGAGCATAAGTGTACATAAATAGCTATAAATACAATGAGAAATCCTAACAGTTACTAATAATTATATTTCCAACCCACACCTAAAAAAAGAGACATACAGATAGGAATACTTCACCTACTACTGAAACTCAGCTTTTTTTTAAGGGTACGTATAGGTGGTTCACACAGGTACCATATTCAGCACTACAGAATTTAACAAAGCCTAACCTGTACTACCAAGTTCACATTTACCTGCAGCCCAGGTTTCTGATCCTATAAAATAGCAAGATTCCTTTTAAGTTACTGTAAAACTTGATGAATAGCCACAACAAATACAGTACATTTCTGGTGACAGACATCTCAGGATGCGAGGATGAATTAAAGATGCCACAGGAAACATTTGAAAAGTACTTATACCTCTCAGGATGAGAAATGTTAATATTCCTCCTAAATGTCATATAATTGGCCCAGTTTCATGCACCAAATTCATGCAGATTTTTGTGGGGTTTTTTATTCCTAAAAGGGATAATTTTGAATGAAAATGGCTGTATTTTAGGTAAGCTTTTCTTTTTTCCCCTGCCTCCTACTGTAAACTAATATTGTTGTTAAGCACAGGTTGCATTTCAGCAGTGGCTTGAAAGGAAATATCTTTCTGGAAAGCACATGATATCCTTTGTGATGAAAAGAATTATATAAATATAAATCAATTATTTTTGGAGTGGCTTGAAAAATTAAATCATGACAGACAGTCTTATTCAAACACTTTTCTAAAATGCATGATTTTTGGCCATTCAGAATGTTCTGTGGAATTAATTTTATCTCTGGAAAAAAACAGAAAATATCCATTCCAACAAATGTGCTCATATTTTTTTCAGTCTGTTGTGCGATTAGCCAGGTGGGACAAGATAGCAGAAACGATCTTGCTGGAGAAATGGTCAATGCTGTTGTGCATGATATCCACCTACCAGAACAGAAAGCCCGTATGTGCTAGAGAAAGCAATGATACATATTTATGATAGGATGGAGGGTTGTCAATCAAAGAACAGTCTGGGCAGCAACAGGAAAAACTGAGAAGCCATTGGTGGTAGAAGAGCATGATCCATAGTGTACATTAATGACTCTGAAGAGGGTATCATCCTGCTATAAAACAGCTTTCATAACAGCTCTACAGCAAACACATGGAAGATAGCAGTGTGAATATGTAACAAAATTTGCCAAAAATGCTCAGCACATGGGAGCTCCTCTTCAAAACTGCAGCCTGAGGTGTGCTTTTCTCCTTCCCAGCTACCCACATTCACTGAGTTATGTTCTTAGCAAATTTCTGCATGGGAAATTGCCAGCTTTCTGCACATACATTCAAGCTGCACTGACTGTGCGCCCAGAGTTAAATTCATGAGAATATCTAAATTGACAGAGACACCTACAGTAATCAAAGAACTCATTAAGATGTTAACGTTATTGTTTAAGGACTATGGAACAACTTAAAGAGCCTCAAGGACATTGTACTCCCTCTTTCTTACCCATGTTTGTTTGTAATAAACAAAAGGTCCTCTCATAGATCACTGATTAAAGTAACAGAGAAAAGAAGCGGGAATGAATAGAGGCATGTTAGAGCCAGAGTTCCTCCAGACTTGATTTGGGGTGAACTGGTTCAGCTTATTGGTAGGAAGTTGTGCACAAAAAGGTAACAGAGTCTGCTTATGTTCCTAAATTATTCAAGGTTTTTAAACAAAAAATTAACTGTAAATAGTTGCAGAAAGATCTGTCATAAACCACAGATAAAATCACAGATGAAGGTCAGGGTCAATAAATACAAAGTAAAGCATGTAGAAAAAGTAGTAGTGACCATACATGCTCAGTGGTATGCTCTAAATCAGTTAAACTTCCTTAAGAGGGAGACATGTCAGTGTTGGTCTAAGAAGTCAATAAATTAGAGGGAAGGAAAAAAGAACAGAACAAGAGACATCACTGTGCCATTGTATAGCTCTAATATGTGCCTGAACCCTAAATACCAGCTGCAGTTCTGGTGCTGGTCTCAGCAATGATGCAAGAATAACTGGAAAGGGTTTGGAGATGGATTACGAGTACAAAGGAACTGGACAGCTTCATGTCCAGGAGAGACGATAGACTAGGCTTTGGTACTGTAGTAAAGAGATGACTGAGGGGGTTATGAGGAAAAAGACCTCAGCTGGCAGAGCAGGGGAATAAAATGGTTACTATTTGGTGTCTCTCAGAACAGAAGAACCAGAAGCTATCACATTAAATGTTCAGCATGCAGATTTGAAACGAACAGACCAGTACTTCTAGTCTGGAGAACAGGAGGCTGAGGGGAGATCTTATCACTCTCTACAACTACCTGAAAGGAGGTTGTAGTGAGGTGGGGGTCAGTCTCTTCTCCCAAGTAACAAGTGATAGGACAAGAGGAAACGGCCTCAAGTTGCGCCAGGGGAGGTTTAGATTGGATATTAGGAAAAATTTCTTCACAGAAAGCATTATCAATCATTGGAACAGGCTGCCCAGGGAAGTGGTGGAATCACCATCCCTGGAGGTATTTAAAAGACATGTAGATGTGGTGCTTAGGGACATGTTTTAGTGGTGGTTTTGGCAGTGTTAGGGTGATGGTTGGACTCGATGACCTTAAAGGTCCCTTCCAACCTAGATGATTCTATGATTCTGTGATTTACACACACTTTGTAATTAAACCAAAGAACTGCTTGCCACTGAACGGTCAAAAAAACCAGCATATTCCACACTACACCTACATTTCACACGGGTGCAAAGTGTAATTGTACAACTTCATACAGGACAATAGATCAAGGGCTATGAAAGAAAGATGCCACCGCTAGCTCAGGAAACCTCCAAGGTGTGGGTCGCTAGAAGCTGCAAGGGTATTGCTGTACACTTGCCCTACCCTTACTCTCTTCTTTGCCTGGGTGTTGACTACGTGTGTGAGAGGGAGCTCTGGTCTGACCCAATACAGCTGTTGTCTTGGCAGATGAGGTACTCGGGTATGTTTACCCAAGATGAGCAGAGTGCTTCTGCATACATGCTTAATACTACAGCTCTTGGAGCATTACTGTCTGCATTCATGGTCATAGCATGACCAGCTAAAAATGGTGGCAGAATGTTATCCAGAGTGGTGCCATACACCATTTAGTTTGAAAAAGGAGATTAAGAAGCCGGATCTAGCAGCAGATAGTAAGTTTAAGGGAACAGGACACCCATTTTTGACACACAGTTTGAGATTGCAGCCAAATCACCAGTACAGCAGAGTGCTAATCCAGACATGAAAACAATCAGCCTACGTAGGTGCTGTGCTGGGTACTAACTGAAGATAGAGCCAGGAGAGAGCTCTTTGGAAGACAGGAAAAACAAGAGTACGCAGTCTGCATTTCTGCTCTGCTAAGGAAATGATGCAGTGAAACACTTTCTAAACTGATAGTACTGAATTTAAATCAGGGACTAGTTTCTCATCTCAAATAAATCAGGCTGGCAGTAGCGAAGCAAGAGAATCAGCTATCTGACAGATCTTCACCAAAGTCAATACCCTTTAACACTGATATATCTAAATTGCCTAGTGTTACAGAAATCAGTGTAGCTGTGTTAGGTTTTACCTATCCCAGTCAGTCTGCCTAGGTTTGTTTTCTTTCACCAAAAAAACCCAGTCAGTCACCCTGCAAATTGTTTCTAAATAGCCTCATCAGAAATTTGAGCTTGCTTTATTGCTCTAGTTGTTTATGACACTGACAGGAACTAAAGTAACTGAAGATCAGGCTATGGTATTTTATTTTAGTGTACAGAGTATAGTTTCTAGTGAGTATTGTAGAGGGTTTCCATCACCAAATTTCAGCGCTGGAGCTCTCTTTGGTAGCCACAGCAGCATGAAGCTGAGACAGAAGAGGCCAATGGACTTTTGGCCCTAATTCTTGAGCTACCTTCAACTTTTCCAGCAGGTTTTGGAAGCTAAACTCTTGCGTTCTAATTTTTGTCCGATCATTTGGCTTGTTGACTTCAATTGCAAGTTGTCTGGGGCAGAGCTCATTTGCCTCTGTACAGTACCTGCAGTCTCAGTCTGGGTCTCTAGGTACTACCATACCACAAATGATATGTAATAATAAATTTTATTTGATCAGCTGCCTTGTAATGGCTTTTTTTTCTTCTGGGCTTTAAACTTTTTTATTTGATTGCATCCTTGCCCTAATTTCAAAGATGGAAAATAATAGATTTTCTAGAGAACAATCCCAAATGTCATATCTACAGCTGATCTGCAATTCAATATAATGGTTCTTTGCTTTTTGATGATTTTTTTCCTTTCAGATTTGAATAATATCATTTGTATGATGTTACTCAATCTCTTCTGTTTTAATTTGAAATCCTATTTTTAATCAATTAGGAAAAAATGACCTAATTAAGGAGTAATTTAGGCCAGCAACTTAAACATTGTTTTATAAAGTAGCTGCATTTAATTGGAAATGTGCTCAACTACTGCATTACATTAGCAAGTAATTTGGAAGAATCAGCCAATGGGATCCCCTGACTGCTAGTTCAGAAATGATAGCGACAAAGCTGATGTCCAAAGCAGTCTGATGAACTTGGGTTTTATTAATAGCTTTGCTATGAGCCTTAAGGTCCAAGCAACTACAGCCTCTCATTATGCTAGATACAAACACACAGCAAGTGACTGCTGGCTCCCGGGAGTCAGCACTGAATGGTTCTGAATCGACGTGATGGATAAAAAGCTCAAGAAGCAAGAAGAACACAGAGAGGGGAGGCGATGTGCTCACCCACTGTCACCAGCTCAGTCAGTGGCAAAGCTAACACTAGCCCTCGGCTGCCAGAGTGCCCCCATCCAGAGAACCAGGCTGTCACTAGCTAATGCCCGTGCTAATAAGAATTCCTGAAAACTCCACACCACCTGTTTCTCCCTGTATTTCCCCTTAACTGGTAGAAGTCTTAAAACAAGACTTGTCAGAACTTTGCCTAAAAATGCCCACGTGCCATGAAAGCCAGAAGACTGCTTGAAAAGCTCACTAGCAGTTTTTAGGACAGAAATTCAGCTTTGGTACCCAACGGATACATTACAGTTCACAGCTCTGCACTGGCTGCCATTAGCACAGTATGGCTCTCTCCCTTACAGCTGGCCTCGTCTCTCCACTGGTGCTTTTCACTGAAGCAGCACCACAATACGGATGGTTTTAACATCAGAAGGAGGGACGTGTACACTTGTCTGACATTTTTGTGCTGTCTATGCCACGTTTCATTCGCATTTATTACTGTTGCTTTTAGCATTGTGTACTTACAGCAGTAGAGCAGAAGAAACAATTACGACTCTACTCTGGGCATCAACACACCCCTGAGGGGCCACTGGTTTCCAGCTGATCACCTAAGGTTGCTTCACTGCAGAGTAGGTGTCACTGGATAAACTTATCAGCACATTATTTATTCATGCTGGTCAGAGTTTTTCCTCAGATAACAGCTCTCAGGGAAACATTTACAAAGGCTTCTGTACTGACAGAGCCCTTGCCGCATGTTACTGCTTCATGACTGGGAGCAACAGTATTGTATTCCATTAAAAAAACAAATACCCAGAGAATGCTTGCAGGCTCAGATCACTTCAGTTTTACACTAATACTTTTTGTCATTAAATTTCGTGTTGGGACATTATTTATTTTCTGAATCTTTTGGGTGAAATCTGAGCTATAGAGGAGGCAAGAGACGGTGCCATCCACTTGGTATCAAAGCGGCTGTAACACCAAGGAAGACACAGAGCTGCTATCTAAGTCCCTAACAGGAACGTGTGCACCTTTGTGAAGCTGCAGAGGGGTCAATTCCATGGAGGGAACAGAAATTTAGCGTTCGGGCAATTTAGTTCACAGCTACTGATGTCTTCAGGCAGCAACCAGTCTCATTTGGCCAAGCAGAGCGCAGAACAGCAGTCACACAAAACTCACTGAAGTCAAGCTGTACAGCAAGGCTGGTGCTCTGCATATCACCTTTAAAATCAAGTGTGCCTGGATAAAAGAACTCACAGCTTTTGTAGTCAAATATTTAGTTCCCCGGGAGATCTCTGTGAGGAGAGCACGCCTCCTGCTCCTTCCTTTAAGCCAATAGTAGCAATACGTTATCAGATTGCCTATTTTCCCAGATACATTAAATCTAGTTTGACAAAGGTGAAAATGTTGGCTGTTTGCAGCCTGACACAAAGTTGGCAAAATCCTGGGCCCTTCAAAAGTATCAGCTTTGATTTTAAATTGTGTCATACTTCAGAAGAGAGGATATGCAGTCACCTAACCTGTTGGGCTCCTTCAGTGACAGCTTCATTTCAGCCTGCAGGCAGCACGAGCTCTGGAAACAGCGGTGCAGAATCCCAATCTTGCTGAGCTGTATTCACATATGAAACCCGCCACTATCAACAGGGTCGCCAGATTTTCAAAGGAATTCAGTGCAAGATACATCTCACCCTAATCCATCCAATTTACATGAATGGGCTAAATTGCCCTTCTGGAGGTGTCGACCTCCTCCACCATGGTTATTGAGGGAGAAGAGACATCTACTCCAGCATGCACTTTGACATTTTAAATAACTAAAACTTGGTCATCCAAATTCCAGCAAAAGAGCTTGTAGCAAAGACAGGGCCTGTTTAGCACATAAAGTACAAGTATATAAGCCAAAGCATAATCAATATTTGTTTGCTTTCAACCCAGACATAAACACACTAAAACAGTCTACAGTGTACAAGTGTTTTGTATCAAAGTAATACTGCTGATAACCAGCAACATGGTAAGACTTTGTAACGCAGCTGAGCAGAAGTGTCTAAATTGCATGGGTCTGCAAAAGGGGGGAAAGGGAGACCTGGATCCTTAAAATAAGATGAACAATGCTGGGAGATTATATTCCCATCCCTTTTCTTTATGGGCAGAGGTGAGGAGCATAAAAAACATGAAGGGGGAATGAGGCAAAACAGGGAAGGAAAAAGTCATGCACTTCTGTTCCAGCTTCCCTCCTGGAAGAGCTCTTGAGCCTGATCATGAGGACCTCAGCCACTGAAACCATCAATAGCTGTCGTCATCAGGGTTAGCTGCACAGCATCAGCCTCATTCACACTTGTGGCTAATTTAGAATAAGATTGTTAAATACTAATTGTCTGAATAAGTAGTGTTAATGATTGATAGTGATTAAGAGCTAACCATTGGCAATGTGCATTTGCTAATGAATGTCAATCTAGAAAAGTGCTGTTTTGAAGTTTGAAACTCGCCTGATTTATCAGATGTTTAAACACTCCCATCACAGCAATTGCTAATTCCCTAACTGAAATACGTACATGAAGCACATATATTCATTTGCAAGAAGCTGTTAGTTCCAAACGACCCACAGAGAATTCAGTACACAAACCCATTGAAATTTAGGAAGAATTTCAAGCCCAAACCTCTCCACATTCCATCCAAACACATCAAAACCAAGCATTACTGCTGCTTCAGCAAGCCTGGCAACCTTCAGACTGTGTGATCAACTAAAAACCCCATAATTTTGTGCATGGACTAAAGATCCAGTTGTATCTCTCTGCCAAAAGAGACAGCCACAGGACCAGGATTTCTCCCACCAGCTTTAGAGGCCAAGGTTTTTGATGAAGGGCGTGGAGGGAGAGTGCTACCTCAGCAGGGTGAGTTCCAGTGCTAGAAAATCCACTTTGGAGGCACCTAATTCTGTCTTGCAGCACGGAGAATCTCTATCTGGCCATCCTGTGCTAAAGCAAAGGTTTTCTAAAAAAGGAGAAACCCAATCAAAGTGACATTATTCCAGCTGTATAATGACTGTCACATTGTGGTACAATAGCTGCTGCACAGTGGAAGTCTTCTGACAAAGAATAGGAATGGGTTCATGTCTCTATTTCATAATAATCTCCACCAAGAGGATTAGGTACCAGTAAAGAAATACATAATATGCAAAAAACATCTGGATGCTGAAGCCAGAGAATATCTACTTAGAAAAAAGGGAATTTTTTTTTATTTTTTAACTAAAGGTAATTAACCACTTGGCAGAACCATGAAGAGAAGTAGCAAATTAGAAAAATACAATGGTCCATGATTAATGCAATAGGAAAAGCAAGTCAATTGTCCCTTCTGCCCCTGAAATCAATGAGTTATCCAACTGCTCAGCAGGTAGGAGAGAGGGGATTTTTTCCTTAAAAGTAAAAGCAATCAGTGTTGACTAATCAGCACCAGACTAGACATTTGAGAAGGTCCACAACTGCAACCTGTAAGCACTTGCGAATTGCTGTCTTGACTGAGCATAATGATGTTTTACAAAATAAAAACTATGTACTTAGTATATAGGGTGATAGTCTGGGTGGGGTTTTTTTGCTTTACATCTGGAAGGGAAGGCTGATTTTTACACACCTGCTCCAACTTTTAAAGTTAATTTGAAACCATTTGTTTTCAACTAGTGGCATCTAAATTGGCATCAAAGCTGATTTTTCATTTGTTCAAATGAAAAACATTAACACCATATCATTTTATTCCTACTTGTAACATAAGAGCTGTTGTACATAACATGCACCCTTAACAATTAAAAATCCATTGCACAAGTCTAAACCAATCAGAAAGTACAGGAAGAAATGGAAAGGTAGGTATGCCTGACAAATTTAGTGGCCTTCTATGAAGGGATTACAGCAGCGGTGGACAAGGGAGGAGCAACCAATGTCATCTACCTGGATATGTGCAAAGTGTTTGACACCGTCCCACACGATATGCTGGTCTCTAAATTGGAGTGACATGGATTTGACAAATGGACCACTCAGTGGATAAAGAACTGGCTGGATGGTCGCACTCAAAGAATTGCGGTCTATGGCTCGATGTCCAAGTGGAGAGCAGTGACGAGTGGCATTTCTCAGGGTTCGGTACTGTTGACTTGTACTGTACTGTTCAACATCTTTGTCGGCAACGTGGACAGTGGGGTTGATTGCACCCTCAGCGAGATTGCCAATGATACCAAGCTGTTTGGCAAGGTAGACACGCTGGAGGGGACGGATGCCATCCAGAGGGACCTGGACAGGCTGGAGAGGTGGGCCCAAGCCAACTTCATGCAGTTCAACAAGGCCAAGTGCAAGGTCCTACATCTGAGTCGGGGCGATCCAAAGCACAAATACAGGCTCAGCAGGGAATGGCTGGAGAGCAGCACTGAGGAGAAGGACCTGGGTGTGCTGATAGATGAGAAGCTCAACATGAGCCAGCAATGTGCGATCGCAGCCCAGAAGGCCAACCATATCCTTGGCTGCATCAGAAGTGTGGCCAGCAGGGCGAGGGAGGTGATTCTGCCCCTCTACTCCACTCTCGTGAGACCCCACCTGGAGTACTGCATCCAGCTCTGGAGTCCCCAACATAAGAAGGACATGGACCTGCTGGAGCGTGTCCAGAGGAGAGCCACGAGGATGATCCGAGGGCTGGAGCACCTCTCCTATGAGGAGAGGCTGAGAGAGTTGGGGTTGTTCAGCCTGGAGAAGAGAAGGCTCCGGGGAGATCTTATTGCGGCCTTCCAGTACTTAAAGGGGGCCTACAGGAGAGCTGGGGAAGGACTTTTTACTAGGGCATGTAGTGATAGGATGAGGGGGAATGGCTTCAAACTGGAAGATGGAAGGTTTAGATTGAACATTAGGAAGAAGTTTTTCACTTTGAGGGTGGTAAGACACTGGAACAGGTTGCCCAGAGAGGTTGTTGAGGCCTCATCCCTGGAGGTGTTCGAGGCCAGGCTGGACGTGGCCCTGGGCAACCTGATCTAGTGGGAGGTGTACCTGCCTATGGCAGGGGGGTTGGAACTCAATGATCTTCAAGGTCCCTTCCAACCTAAACCTTTCTATGATACTATGATTTGTGTCGGAGGTAAACTCAGCTCGGCAGATGAGCAGCTTTCCCTCCCGCAATGGAGAGGCACTGCTCCTATTTACCTGTGCGAGGGACAGCTGTAATGGTGGGCACTGGGTCAGAAAGCCTGAGCTGTGTGCAGGGAGCGGCGTTACAGGTGTCAGGCCAAGTCAGAGAAATGTGCTCTGAATGACTGGTGCCAGAATGCACTGATTTACGAGGTAAAACAAAACCAATAGTAAATAAACCCAAATGAAAAAGGATTAGATGGCAGGCAAGATTATCCTATAAATAGGTCCTCACTTTGGCTTCCCTTTAATACAGCCAGGGGCCAAGGAGACCCATGTTTCCAGTGCTAATGGGCTAGTTGAAGGCATTAAAACATTTTATAAAGAATGAGAGGCTGAGGGATTAGGAGTGATGGGAATTCACTGAGCATTTGTGAATTAGCATCAAAGGATGTCTGACTCCGTGGAAAGTTTGAAAAGCAGAGGTATATGGAAATACCATTATAGAAGGAAAATAACATGAATGTTTTTCTAGTTAAAAACAATGTTGTTATTATTTAAATATAGCTCATTATACATGTATGTTAATTTCTCTCCTGAACTTTAAGATATAGAGCAGACTGAGAATTTCTATTCACTCTTGCTTATCATGGAAGCACAGGGGATATTAACTTTGGTAAGAGGATTAGTGGATGCTCAGTCTGGGTCTAGAGTGGGACTTCATGGTGTGACTACAGCCTACATAGCCCATACAAATACTAAATGCTGCAGCTGTTTGTGCTAAAGAAAGGCAGGTGAAAAAAAAAAAAAGCCCCAACTTTATGTCAGGAAAAATGGCTAAGAAAAGCGGGCCTGTTAGAAGAACAGCGCTGTACTAAGCACAAACAGCTACATAGGAGTGGGGTTGTGTGGCTGAAAAGCCCCGTGTCCAGCAGGTCCAAGTGGCAAAACATTCCGATGGGCGTGCAGATGCTGAAAGCAATTTCTGAACCTGCGTGTCTATATGTGTTCATTGCAAACAATGGCTCACACTGCTTCCTGCACTAATGGTCCCTGACTTGAGAACACTGGAAACCAAACCCCACACTGGTCCTTATTGCCACAGGCTAGAAGTAGCAGTCCCAGGAAACAAAGTAAGTGCTGGAAATAATGAAAAAATATTTCTCTGTCTGCAACTCACTGTCTTTCAGGTTACTGAGGTTGTTCATGGTCCTTCAGCTGCTGCATGCTAACAGCCAGCAGATGAAAAGCTTTAATGAGTCGCATACAGCATCGTCTTTGAGCCTGTAGTAGCAGCAGTATTTGGCTCATCCAGTCCCCACTGAACCACACACATTGCAAGAGGGGGGAAAAAAAAAAGTTAGGACTGACTCCAAAAGACTTTCCAGTTTTCTCTTCTGAGTTTTAGTCCAAGAGGGCTGTATCACAATTAGCGTGAGGGGACTGGGACCTTTCATTGAAAGAGCTCAAGGGCCTCTGTAGAAAGAGGCAGACAGTGAGCTTTGATGAAGTGCACTGCTGTGGTCGATTCTAGTAATCTTTTAGTTGCCCCCATAAAAAGCCTATTGGATTTACTCACCAGTTCAAACCGTTGACCCCTGCTGTTTGCCGTCAGCATTCTTCTCACCCCCGTTTGTGTCTGGTTTGCAGACAGAAGCTGCTGGCACCCCAGTTGTGGTGTGCACACACCACCCCAGCCGGGGCCGCTTGTGTGACTGGTACAAACAGCACGTTGGGGGAAAAAAAGCCTCTTCCAAGCCCCTCTCTGCAGCCTGCCGCAGCTGTCCCCGTACTGCGCACGGGCCATGGCACCCTGTTGTCAAACAGGGGGTCCCCCTGGTGCTGCGTGCCTGCGCCTTCCCCTTCCGAGGAACCTCAGACCCGAGTGTCAGACTCCCCCCCCAGCCCCGGGGGCAGGGGCAGCGTTGGGGGCAGCCGCCCCCCCAGGACGTGGGGACAGCGGGAGTTGTCGCCGCCTGCCCGCGCTGCGTTTCCCGGGCTCCCCGGGGAAGGGGCAGCCGCTCTTGCCGCAGCCTGGCAGCGTTTGGGGTCAGCGACGGGGGGGGGTCCGGGTCCGCCCTGTAGGGAGGGTGCCCCCACCCCAGCGCTGGAGTGGGGTGGGGGGACACGGGGCTGCAGGTAGGTCCCCCCTCCCTTTCCCCAAACATCACGCACGGGACCTGGGATGGCGCAGAAACGGGGCTAAATCCTGCGGATTTGGGTGCAGGAGGAGCTGGGGGCGCCGGGGAATAAAGCCCGCAGGGCAGGAGCCCGGCGCCCCCCGTCCCCGCCCGGAGCCGCCCGCGGCCGGTGCCGCCCCGCGGGTCCCCCCGGCCCGTTCCCAAGCGCCGCCCGGGGCTCCCGGTGCCGTCCCCGTCACCCTACGCGGGGCCGGGGGACGGTGGGGCTCAGCCCCGGGGGCTCGGCCGGGTGTCCGTGGGGCTGAAGCCGCGGCTGTGGGGCTCGGCAGCACAGACCGAGTCGGGCGTTTCCCGGGCTTGAAAACGGAGACCAAATCCTGCGTTCATCTTCTTATGACAGTGATTGATTTACGACCTTGTCAAAGCCCACACTGCTATAATGATCAGAAGCTGTAATTAGCTTAAGGATGGGCTGGGATGTCCCCAGCCAGGAGCAGGGCAGGCGGCAGCATTGTCCTCAGCGCAGGCAGCCCGGCTTCTTCTTCAGCGACTCAGTAAACCCTGGGCAGGTCTCTCCCTGTCTCCTTTCAAGGGCAGAAATGATGTGTCCCAGCACACGTGCGGGCCCTGCTCAGCAATTTCTGGGGGCAGCGCCACCAGCCCAGTTGCCCTCACTTGCTGCAAACGAACCTAGGACTGAACCGGCTCCTCCTTCCCTGGGGAGAAAGGCATTTTTCAGTGAAAAAAACAGCCAGCAGCATCTTCAATTTCACATGTTACATTTATACAATACTTTCTGTATTTATTAACGAATTATTAAGTGTTTAATAATCAGACAATATTTGTAAATATTTGTAAACTAATAATTCACCATTATTTAAATACTTGTAAATTGATTATGCAACACATACTCAATATTAAACTATGATACTTATAATCAAGCGACGGCAGCGACTGGTTTACAGCCATGTCAAGAGCCCCCCTGGTGCCGCAGTGAGCAGGAGCTGCGCTCCCACCCCCACGAAAGTGGCAGGAGCCAGGCAGGACCAGGCAGCGCCCCGGCAGTTGCCCAGCACAGGCCTCTCCCCGCGGGATGGGGCAAGGGGTGGTCTCAGGGGAGCAGGAGCAGCAGCGGGTTCATCCCCAAGGACTCAGGCCCCATATGCTGCTCCGGTGCACTTGTGGGTCTGGGTCTTGCTCCACCTCAGCCTGGAGCCTCGTTCCCTGCAGTCAGTTCCCATCACAAGCAAAACAGCTTCAACCTGGAGAAAAATAATTTGTTCCCAATTAAAATAAAAATGTAATTACTAATTTGCACAGTATGAAACAAAGACAACATTGAACCAGTGCCTTTCGCCCCCGAGCCCTGGCTCCGCTCCCCAGCTCAGGCTCTCCACTCGGGCAGCGCAGGGTGTGCGCACACGCAGCAGGTCACAGTCAGCACGCGGGGGCTTCTCACTGCTGCTTCCTCCTCCTCCTCACATGCTCTCACCTGGGTTTTTTGCCTCTCCTGGAGCACGTTTTCCCAGGGTGCCTCCAGTGCGGCTGAGGGGCTTGGCACTGTCTGGTGGATGCCACCGCAGCAACACCAGGCAAAGGTGTTGCAGACTGGGCACAGCCCACCAGCCTGGGAGCTTCCAGGGCCACCACAGCCCCTCAGGGTAGCCAGGGGGACACTGGCCCTGACTCCCCGCAGCCTCTTGGTGCCCACCAGTGGGAACAGAAACCACCATGGGCCCATCCTGGTGTGGTCCTTTCCATGACTCTCCTCACATGGGTTGGTGTGATGGTCTGGGGATGCCACCAGCTTCTGCTGGAGCATGGCATGGCTTACCTTTGTGCAACCAAAACAGCTTTAAGAACCAGGTTACCGTGACAGGTTGCTCCTGAAGAGGTGGCCCTAAACCCAAAAGCTGGAACAGATCTATTGGGAAGTCTTCCAAGGTTGCAAAGCCATTCTGCAGTGGGGTACCTGCCACAACGAAAAGACAATCGCACCAAATCAACAACAAGCCAAAGGAGAAGTCACCCCACACACAACAGAAGTGAAGACCTGGCTGACAGCAGAGTTAGGTTTGGTGCACATTTTGCATTGCTACAATGCTGACTCTGAGGTAAATGGAGACCATGTAATTACAGGAGGTGATAAACAATTTCCATCAAGGAACTGTGTAGTCGGACTGGCTGCCAAACCAAGAATGCATTTTATTCTTGAACAACACACAGCGCTTCAGAGAAAAATCTGTTCAGAGGGTCTAGACATGGGCAGTAAGGGGAAACCAACCCCTATAAGCAGAAATCATGGCCAGATCCCACCATTTCCTAAGCAAGACAAGAGTTAGGAGCTCTGTGATGCTGGCAATGGAAATAGCAGGCCAGACTACACTGACAGGTTCTAGCTCATGGCAAAGGCAGCGATGGACAACTCACAAGGGAAATCACAGCAGCCTGTAACCTGCAAGGGCATCACCCTTCTTTGGTAAAACCCAGGTGCTGGTTCTGCCTGGAATCAGGGACAGGTCCTGTGCCAGCCACCCCAGGTGACACCCTGTGTCTCTGGTGCTGTGCAGAGCAGGATCCCTGCTGTTGGTCACTGCTGTCTTCCAGCCACCCCCAAGGAGACAAAGACTGCAGAGCACTTTGGTAAGAACACTGCCTCTCTCAACTCCACAGCTGCACATAAATAGGAACAGGAGCAGTTTCGACCCAAATGTTTGTTATGAAATATTTTGAGGGTTTGGACTCACACTGCAGCAGCTTTGCTTTAAAGGTGATAAAAGAGGAAATCAAAACAGAAAGGGGGGTGATGGTCTTTGACTCAGTCCCTCACAACATCCTTCTCTCTAAATTGGAGAGATACAGATTTGATGGATGGACTGTTTGGTGCATAAGGAATTGGTTGGATGGTCACATCCAGAGGGTAGTGTTCAATGGCTCAATGTCCAGATGGAGATTGGTGAGAAGTGGTGTCCCTCAGGCGTTCATATTGGTACCAGTACTGTTTAATACCTTCATCGATGACATAGACAGTGGGATTGAGTGCACCCTCAGCACATCTGCAGACAACACCAAGCTGAATGGTGCCATTGACATGCCTGAGGGAAGGGATGCCATTCAGAGGGACCTGGACAGGCTTGAGAAGTAGGCCTGTGCAAACCTCAAGAAGTTCAACAAGGCCAAGTACAGGTTCCTGCACCTGGGCAGGGCAACCCCTGGTATCAATACAGGCTGGGGGATGACAAGATTGAGAGCAGCCCTGCCAAGAAGGACTTGGGGGTACTGGTGGATGAGAAGCTCAACATGAGCCAGCAATGTGTGCTTGCAGCTCAGAAGGCCAACCACATCCTGGGCTGCATCAAAAGAAGTGTGGCCAGCAGGGCGAGGGAGGTGATTCTGCCCCTCTACTCCACTCTCATGAGACCCCACCTGGAGTACTGCATCCAGTTTTACATTAAGGGTGGTGAAACACTGGCACAGGTTGCCCAGAGAGGTGGTAGATGCCCCGTCCCTGGAAACATTCAAGGTCAGGTTGGATGGGGCTCTGAGCAACCTGATCTAGTTGAAGATGTCCCTACTTATTACAGAGGGGTTGGAATAGATGACCTATAAAGGTCCCTTCCAACCCAAACTATTCTATGAATCTATGATTATGAAAAATCTGATACTCTGGACCAGGAACAAGCAAATCACAGGAGATGAGGTGATGTGACTGCTACAAATCTGCCTGAAATAAAGTCTTACCAGTGGTTTTGATCAGTAAAATCCATGACACAGAAAAAGCATGAAGAGGAGTGAATAATATGACTAATGAACAGGTAAGACTTTGAAACAGTCTGTTTAAGTGTGTATCAGTCACAATAAATACTGGTCAAGTGGAGTGAACAAATATATCTAGTGTTGCAGAGATTCCAGTTCTCCATAGGCAAGTCAGGGTTGTGAGATCATTGTAATCAAGAGGAAATGAGTGGCTCCTGCACTTATTTTGTGAGCACTGCATTTCGGGGACCTCAGGATTGCCTCACACGTGGCTTTGGGAATAGGGTCAATGTGGTTCAACTTCCCCTCCTGCCTTTCATAAAAACCTGGGTAAGTCCAACTTTACACTCTCATATACCTGGATTCTTGACTGATGAACTCGGTATTTTAAGGACTCAAAACGAGGCTGTTCCATGCCTGTTCTGTGGAGCGAACTGTCTCAGACCCTCAGCAATGGCAGCAGTTTGTACTGTGGGGAAAAGAATCCACTGTAAATATCAATGCTCAGTAACCAAATCATACCTCCATCAGTAACTGTATGTTATATATTGCATTTATATATGTCATCCATTCACCACTAAGTCTGAAAAAAGAAGAGGGAAAATTGCCCCCCCCCCCCCCCCCCCCCCCAAAAACCAAAAAAAAAAAAAAA